>WBNM01023566.1:24776-53097 GCA_013399055.1 Ramphastos sulfuratus
TTTTTTTTTTTTTTTTTTTTTTTTTATTTTATCACAGGGAAGATCAAGAAGGTGGTGTTTATGCTCTGCTTTAGGTTCTTCTGAGGTGTCTACAGATTGCTAGACACCCCCCAACTCCTAACAATACTGCATGCAGAAACTGCATTACCTAATTCTTTGCCTGCCCTTTGGTGAATGTGCCACTCCCTTGGTGTCTGAATGGCACCCCACCCTCGTTAGCTGTACTGAGGAAAGACTGTACCATAGTACCACCATACTTGATAGGTCTGGTGTCTTCTCTCAGAACAAATTACTGACGTGAACAGCAGCATTGCTCAAGTATTCAGACATCAGATATCGCTTAGCCTTCAGGTCCAGTCTGAGGCTGTGTTTGAGAGATCAACTCTGATGATGAGGCAGGGACAGTAGTATGGGAGCTTCATCTACTGTCTTTAATGAGGTGGCAGTAATAAAGATGGAAAAACAGATACCCCTGGTGATCAAGAGTTACAAGGACTTTATTGCTGGTAATACACAGGAACCAGGCACAAGAAAGTTTTGTTAGTCTTGGAGTATCTCCCAACTGCTAAATATCTAAAAACATTTCAACAATACCTAACAGGTTTTTGTTTTACTTGAAAACAAATACAGGATATGAATATTTCTTGAGTAACGTAGAGAAAGCTAAATTTGCAGTCAGGAATTTGAGCAAACATCCAAAGCAACTGGCTTTTGAGAACTAAAGTACTCTCGGTGACTTGCACCAACAAAAGTTGTTTTGTTTTTTCTTCTCCCCTCACAAAAATTAACCATCTGCTCATTAGATGTGTTACAAATGGGAGAGCCGAAATGGAGCTGGTGTGACTCGCAGCTTTTTGGCAGATGCCGAGAGTCGTAAGCAGGGTTTAGTAGTGCTGCTCAATAATAATAAGTGGTATAGACAGGCCTGTTTCAGAAATAACATAACCATGTGAGAACTATTTACATTCCAGCAATGCCTACACTGCACGCAGAGCAAGTTTAATAGCCAGCAAGGGCCTCTCTACCACATGTTGCAGGCACGTTAAATACTGAAAACCATTGGAAGGCCATTAGGAAATTTCTGTCATTCACACCAATACGAATCTCAGTCCATGTGAACTTTGAGTCTACATTTCCACGCTTATTGCAACATAGAATCACAGAAGCATCAAATGGGTCGGGTTAGAAAGGGCCTTTAAAGGCCATCAAGTCCAAACGTGTACTACCAATAGCAAACATGTGGTGTAGATGCTTTGCATCTGTATGAGGCACACAGTTTTTGCAACAAGCCACTATGCCTAAGGTAGGGAGGAGATTTGATAACTGAAAGCGTTTCATATCAATGCCTGACTGGGAAGTGGGCTGAGACCTCAGCATTCAGTACACAAATTGCTGGCTGCGGTGAGTGGGGAGCATATGGGCGGTGCATTCTGGAGTCTAAACCCTCATTAGGGGCATCTTAAAACTACAGAAAGTGACAGCTTTCAAGATACTGCCAATAAACTCTAGGCAGCTGTAGGTTAACCTGCAGTCTGCTTTCTAAAAATGCTTCAGATATCTTTTATAGTCAAATATCTTTTCAAGATGTTCTGAATAGTGAATATCAGGGAAGTAACAAAAAATCTAGCATTGGAAATGTTCTTGTTACAACAGTGAGCAAACTGAGGGAACTGGCTGATGCTTTTCAAAGGATTAATTGAAATACTTTTGGAATTAGACTGATTTGACCTGATTATGAACTTAGCTGGGAAGTAAGAATCCTGTGAAGGTTCCAGTCCTTACGTAACTGAACAGTGGTTGATGCTGAATAGCCAGCCCCCTCAGAACGTTGGTGGCATTCTGAGAGATAAAGGTGCTAAATAAAGCTAACCTTGGATTTGAAATGAACAAGGATAATTGCCAATAGGGAAGATGATGAATTAAGATTATCTTCTGTTGAGCTGGTACCTACACCGTCCACAGCTGTCACAGTGGTAGTCAAGCATATGGTGAAGGAGGATACGTCTTCAGGCATGGGGAGAAAAGGGTGGACACAGCTATTAACTGATGGCCTTGTTAGCCCCCTCTGTTTTGCTGCAGCCATTCCAACAGGGAAATTAATCATGCTGGGCTGCGTCTCAATCGAGGGTTGCTGCATAGAACAGAATTATTTTTCTTCTCATTTGCCCTACAAGGTAAAACCCATTTTGTTAAGTATGCTGAAGAGCTGCCTTGCTACTGAGACAATGATAAGTAATGAGTGTTACACAAGATGAGCCATTGATCTCATCTCCCGAGAACAACTATCTGTACTGCATCACCTGCTATTACCCATAGCAAAGAAAAACAAATGCTGAGGATGGAGGTGGAATACAGATTTTCCAAGTATTCAGGTTGTTGAAGAGTTAAAAACTTACCATGAATAAAAGCAAAAGGGCATGCTTGGTTCAGAGGAGTTATGACCTTGTGCAAATAGAAAATATTTGCAGGCAGGATAAGATATAAGCACATTAGGAATGATTTGAAAACTGTTTTCAAGTAGGTGGGAAGTAGAATGGGTGTGAGTAGGAGAGAACACAGCACAACAGATGAAGCATGAAATAAGGTTTTGCAAGGGGAAAACCTTTTGGGTTGGAAGGTAGCCCGTTTCCCCACGGGGATTCTGAGGCTCTGTTTTGGTGGTCTGTACAGTAGAGGCTGAGCTTTGGCAATCCGAAGAGCGCATGATGTCACTGGATGCATAACATATGCAGGGAGAGCAGTAAACGCTGTTCACACCGCAGCGTGCTGCCAGATGTGCACGCCGAGACGCGCCTCCAGAAGTGGAAAAACAATCTTGGCAACGATACAGACAAACGATACAAGAGTGGCCTGTCCTGAGCCTGGGCCCAGCCACAGCATCTGCCAAGCTCAGCCACGCTCTGTGGGGTGTCTCATTCCTAAACCCCAGGTTCCCGCTTGCAGGAGCGGTCCATAGAGAAGGCCATTCAACATTTTCATGTTGTTCAGAGATGAGCTCAGAGAAGCTCCCATTTTATCCAGAAAACATACCATGAGTTTCTCAGTATGAATTACTTGCAGCAGATGAGAATCAAAGGAATGTGCTCAGTCTGCTTCTCACTTTTCTTTTACTTGCTATTATGACTGGTCATACTGCAGCAGGGGCTTCTGGTGCCGGCCACTGCTCTCCTTACTGATGCACAGCTCCCTCCAGATTAACGTGCTTCCAGGGATTATTTGAGTCTCTTACTCAACACTGCTCCATGTGCATTAAAGCTTAAGGTGGGTTTGTGTTTTTCTGTACTTCAGAGTGAAAATACAATTTCATTCAAAATTTTGGGGCCAACTAAGAGTGTTTGTGTTCAGTAGAGTATCTGTTATCTGGTCATCAGTGTACAGAGAGTTAATTACAGATTTGCTGCTTCTTCTATCTGGTCATCAGTGTACAGAGAGTTAAATACAGATTTGCTTCTCCTTCTATCTGGTCATCAGTGTACAGAGAGTTAAATACAGATTTACTTCTTCTTTCTGCACAGGCTCTGAGAGATTAAAGGGAGGAGGGGAGCTGCTGGAAGGCAGCAGCAGGAGTTATGTCTAGAGAAAGTCAGGAATTCCTTATTCAAGTGGGACAGCATTTCAAGCTTGGGATATTTTGTTTTCAGTTTGTGTATTTGTGCTTTTTTAAATGGTTACTGGTGCTTTTTCCAAAAAGGATTATTGCTAACTCATGGTATTGTAATCTTGCTGCTCTGTATACAAGGCTACAAACAACAGTCACACAGATAAATTGTCTGGAATCTCTAGAAATATGCTGGTTTTGAAAGGTCTGTTTAAGGTATGCTCTGACCACTGCCTCAGAGGAATGTGGAATCTGTGACTTGCTGGGAGATTACGTTTTATGCTTGTTGAGCAGAAGTTGTTCTTCTGCTGAGTTTTGGGACTCTGCACCACAAAATGGATCTGCTTCCTCCTGTTTGGGATGCCTGAGTGTTTCTGCTCTGCCTCTGATAACAAGCAGCAGACAGAGAGACTGTGTCAGCACTGTGCCTTGGTGCTTCTTGAGCTTGGAAGGAGGCAAATTATGTTCTGTGCCATCTTAATAAGGAAGAGCACAGTTCTGTAACTATCACTGGGCTTGGATAGATAGGATAAGTGCTCCCAGGCTGCAGACTCCAAGGCACAAACTTTAAACAAGCAGCATCAGAAAGGAGTCTTCCACACACGCGAGAGACGCAATTAGCTATATTCTTCATTCTGCAGAAAGAGGATCTACAAAAGGTAAGTCTTCAAACTGATTTTGTCTCTTATCTCAGAAGGATCCAGACTAAGCTAACTAAATGACTGATTTAACAGGCCAGGCTGTCAGAACTTGAAAATTATGCTCATTAGGCCTAAGCCTTTACACAGGTTAATTAGAAGGGATTTTTAATCAGAAGGGTATGAGTAAGCTTCTCCTAAGTGTAAATACAAGCTTATTGGCAGCACTCTACCTACATTGTGAGACTTGGTGAATGTGAACAAGGGGGAATGGCCTCAAGCTGCCGCTGGGAAGGTTTAGATTAGGCATTAGGAAAAAGTTTTTCACGGAGAGAGTGGTCAGGGACTGAAATGAGCTGCCCAGGGAGGTGGTGGAGTCCCCCACCCTGGATGTGTTTAAGGGTCATTTGGATGTGGTTCTTGGGGATACGGTTTAAGGTGAGTCTTGTTGAGTAGGGTTCTAGGTTGGACTTGATGATCCTGAGGGGCTTTTCCAACCTGGATGTTTCTGTGATTCTATGATTGGGTAGCACTGTGGAAAGCAGGCACTCCACTCCAAGAGCCTGCCATGCTGTCACCTAGAGCAGAGTCAAGGTCTATGGCTAGGCAGAAAGGAAACATCAAACTAATCCATTCCTCTGTCATTGCTTTTATGTGCAGTACATAAAGAAAGCATCATATGCAACAGTGAAATTTAGGATCTATAGGGCCTTTTCCTCCTCTCCTCAATCTTAACAGTTCACAAAGTTTTAAATTCATTCTCCCCCTTTCTTATTTTTGCTTATACCAGTCAAGTAATTCCTTCACATGCTTGCTTTTTGAATATTTCTGACACACATTCAGTACCTGCTGTCACAGCACATTAGAGACACTTGCCACAGTCTTTTTTCCATGAACAACAACTTCATTGCCTTTTCTGTTTTAATTGTGTTTTCTGTGCTTCTGGATTATCGATAACTTGCTGGTGAAGTACTGGGACACAAGTCAGGAGGAGATGTATGTGTAGATTGAGTATTTTCATAGTTTTCATTCTTGTAACTCACCTCTGCTGTCAGGCTTGGGTAGAAATTGTTGCATGGTTGGCTCCTTCTGTTTTTCCATGTAGAAAAATTACAGTACCTCTCCAATCCTTATGTTCTTTCAGTGTTGGATGTTTGAGCACACAAAGTTAAATGAAGCAGCTATGTTTTTCTGTAATTTTAGGCTGGAGCCATGGCTGGAGCCAGCAGCTGCCCTAGTTATTCTTAAATAGTCATGGTTTTATTGCTGGAAAATGTCACTGCAAGTCAGGTTCTGAGGAAGTGTTTTGTGATGTTGCAGTGTGCTGCCTTCTCCTTTGTAGAGCAAGGCTGGCTGAGACTTGTCTTGGTCACTGGCAAGTTCTTAAGCTCTTATTTTGATGAGCTCTCCTAAGCCTACTGCCCAAGTGAAGCTAAACAAAACTGCATCAAACACTCTCCATCACGGTGGTGAAGTGTAGTAGACTGTATCTGTATGCACTCATCCAACAATCATCCCTTTTTGAAAGACTGGGCTCTGGTATGTCTGCTCACTGTGGACAGATCTGGGCTGACAGCAGTGTCAGTAATGAGGACAATAGAAGTTAAACCTCCATCTGCATGTGCTTCTCCAAACAGCAAGCTGAGCTCAACAATTGTAGGTCCCTTCCAGTTGAAACTATTCTATTCTAAGAATCTTAGGTGTAACTCCTCAGAGAGTCCCAATTGTCCCTGCTCCAATGATTTCAGTGATGCTCTGTAGTTTTACAGCACCTCAGGGCTGTTTCCCACTTTTTAAATGGTTATCTCCAACACAGCAAGGACAAGTGATTCTTCACAGTAACTGTAGCCTAAAGAAAGAACTGCTCTTTGAACATCTTTCTGAATAAAATTTGGCTGATTTTTTTCTTCCAATTTTTTGTTTGAGAGCTCTTTGACTGTGTATCTGGAGACACTTTGTACGGGAGTTCAGTTAATTCCTTTCTTCCGTTCTCGTGATGCTGTAGCAGGTAGAAGGGTTGGTGTAGAGCTTCAGCACCCTGTGGGCTGGGGAAAAGATGATTCTGCATATGGATGAATTGTGTCACATCTCTTATTCATATAGTCCCAACTGAATATGTGAACAGACACAAATGGAATTCCTGTTCCACATTTTACAAGAAAGTTCAGTGGTAAAACTGTCTATCATTGTAAATCAGTAAGAGGAGATTCCTTAGAGAGTTAAAAGTGCTGTTTCTGATGGTTACAGGATCTTTTGTGGAGTATTTCAGGGCTCAGGAAGAGGATAGCTGGTGTAATATACCTGTATTTCCACTGTGTGCAAGAGAAATTTGGAATAGACAAAACAGATTTTTTTGCAATACAATAGTTTTATTGTGTAGCCCTTTCAGAGGAAACTGAAAAATAATTTTAAATTAAACCTTGTGGGATATATATATATATATTAATATATATTTTAAGTTTAGGAAGCAAATTTTGTCCTGAAAAGTGGGACTAATCTCATATGCAGTGTGTAACCTCCTCATCCATTTCCTCTTCCAAAGGAATCTGTGAGCTCTAGAAGAGGTCCTTCTTAAAGCAGTGTGTGTTTTTTCTTTTTTGGTAAGTACACCTAAGAACCCCAAACCCAAGACTCAAAGCCCCAAGAGATCTGAAGGCCATCTCTGTCTGACACATTACAGGAGCATGGCCCTTTTGTTGGTGGTCTGTGATCTATTTGGTACCATCCACTTCTGTGGGAAGAGTGACATAGAATCATAGAATCACAGAATCATAGAATGGTAAGGATGTTTTGCTGACTTGAAGCTGGGGCTGTGACTGGGAAGGGGAATGGAGCAGTAACAGCCCAGCCCATGAGACGTGCAAGAAAGATCATTGAATGGTAAGGTTGGAAGAGACCTCCAAGATCATCCAGTTCCAACCCCCTGCCATAGGCAGGGACACCTCCCACTAGAACAGGTCACTCAAGGCCTCATCCAACCTGGCCTTGAGTACCTCCAGGGAGGGAGCAGCCACAACCTCCCTGGCAACCTGTTCCAGTGTCTCATCACCCTCACTGTAAAGAACTGTAAAGAACATCCTCATGAGTAACCAATTTCTCTCTTACTGGTGACTGCTGGTTGTGTATGGATGGCTCCTCTGCCACCTGCAGTGCCTGGAACAGACACAGTCTTGGTATTTTCATTGCTGACTACTGCTGTTTGTTACTTTTATGTTTGATTAGAAGTAGCCACTGAGGCTTTCTAGCACTTTAATGAACTTTCTTGGAGATTTGATGTTAGAAACTAGATTAGATTAGATGTTAGGAAGTTCTTTATAGTGAGGGTGGTGAGACACTGGCACAGGTTGCCCAGGGAGATTGTGGAGCACAGAATCACAGAACGCGATCAATCACATTCTATGATTCTGTGCTCCACAACCTCCCTGGAGGTGTTTAAGGCCAGGTTGGATGAGGCCTTGAGTGACCTGTTCCAGTGGGAGGTGTCCCTGCCTATGGCAGGGGGGTGGAACTGGATGAGCTTTGAGGTCCTTTCCAACCTAAACCTTTCTGTGATTCTGTGAGTTTTTTAATGTCTTCTTAACGCTTGCTGGTTTTGGTAATAAACAAATACCTGAAAAGAGGGTGCAAAGAGGATGGAGCCAAGCTCTTTCCACTGGTGCCAGGGACAGGACCAGAGGTTGTGAGCATAAACTGACACACAGAAACATTTCTCAGGTGGCTGGGGCCGGTCTCTTTTCGGTGGTCCACAGCAATAAGACAAGGAGCAGTGGCTACAAACTGGAACAGAGAAGGTTTCACCTCAACATGAGGAGAAACTTCTTTACAGTGAGGGTGACAGAGCCCTGGAGCAGGCTGCACAGAGAGGTTGTGGAGTCTCCTTCTCTGGAGACTTTCAAAAGCCACCTGGATGCGTTCCTGTGTGAGCTACCCTAGGAGATCCTGTCTTGGCAGGGAGGTTGGACTGGATGATCTCTGGAGGTCCCTTCCAACCTCTATTATTCTGTGATTCTCACTTTGAAGTGTGACCAAGCACAGACATGAGCCCAGGGAGGTGGTGGAGTCTCCCTCCCCAGAGACTCAAAAGCTGCCTGGACATGGTCCTGACAGCTGGCTTGGGGTGGCCCTGCTTGAGCAGGGGGTTGGATGAGGTGACCTCTGTAGGTTCCTTCCCATCTACACCATCCTGGGATTCTGTGGTTTATTTGCTACACAAAACCTGCAGCCTCCACGGTTCCCACAAAATGGTTCAAGTGCTAAAGGAAAAGTATGCTTTTCTGTTTTGGCCCTGTCTGTTTTCATTCTTAAATTTGTATTTTCCAGTAAATGGTAATGGTTTAAGCTGCTGCTGGTTAAAAGGCAGGTCCTGCAGAATGGCTGGAGTTGCTTGGCAACAAGCGGGAGCAGGGAGGGAGGTGAGGAAGAAATAGCAGCTTCCGAATGTATGAACATGAGCATTGCCTCTGAAATCACTGGCATGTGAAACAGGAGAGTTTCCTCAAAGACCTACAGCATTTGGGAACACTGCTCAGGGACGTCAGGGAATATTGTGAATATTGGAACATGGAATGAAATTAGAGTCGCCTTTGAATTCTGCTACTTACAGTCAAAAATATTTATTTCTAAATTCCTCGTTCATGAGGTCCCTTTCCCCTCTCTGACTGGCTGTACTCCCTTTGTATTCCATGGTCAAATCCTCCTCCAAGGCTCCACAGCATTGGTGCCAAATCGTTGGAGTCCATCAGTGCTGCTGTTCAGTTGGGTGCTGCAGAATGCTACAAAGCTTGGGTGCAAGGACAGGTGCCCATAAGCACACACAGACCTGTGCATGTTCTCTTTCTCTTCCCTTCTGAGGTGTTGGGCTCTTTCCCATGTGTACACTTTCTGTCTGTCCCTCACTGTGTGTAGGTGGTTCTACTGTGCCATGGGCAGATCCCACCATTGTCACTGGCCTTGGAGAGGGGCAGGTCAATTGCTCAGTTGTCCTGGTTTGATGCATGTGTTCGAGAGCTACAGGTGATCTATTTGGCTCTTGAGAAGTCAGCAAGGGGAGACTGGGAGAAGAGCCCTCTCCAGAAGAGGACAGATAGCAAAAAGTATACTTTTGGTAAATCTTTGCCTCCCAAGTATTGCTTTGACCCACATCTTGTCTGAATTACACTTGTCTCCATAGCAGCAGTAATTGTGCTTCCTACGGAAAAAGGGAGGGTGAAGTCATAATTAGAATCAGGTCCCAAACATGATGTTTTGTGCTCAGAATCCTGTAATGAGAGAGCTGAAGCTTCTTAAGCCAATAACAGAGTCACAGTCAACAGTGGGAAAGCAAACACCTTCCTTGGTAAGAGCTACAACTTAGGGTATATTTCCTATCCAATGGCTTAGATGCTTTGCTGTAAGACTGTGACATGAATATTTCACAGGCACATTACATTTCAGTAATGCTTCTCTTGACCATAGAGTAACTAACCAGAAACTTTCTGTTTGTCACCAAAACTTTCATCTTTAGACTTCTTGATCTAGAAGTTCCTCATTGCTGCCTTGCAGGGTGCTGTATATAATTAGGTTTTCCCTTGCAAATAAAGAAGGATTTGCCTCTCTCTTGATTTCTGAATATTTTAGAATATTGACTGAAGTGTGTGCCTGTGAGGAATGGGAGTGTCATCTCTGTGTGTTTAGTAACTTCTTCCTTGTGTTTGTCCCTGCTGCAGATGAGGTGAGTGGTTACTCTCTTTAGTATTAGACTCACCTGAGTGTGGACATAATTCTCTCACGTGGAGACCTGCAAAGTATTTGTGTTCTACATGCATCTTCCTTGCTGTAGTGTTGAGCATTGAGTACACTGAATGTGGTGGGGATGGAGTTGATTTTCTTCATGGCAGGCTGTATGTGACCAAAACAGTGTGGATAACACACAAATGTTTTGCTGTTGCTGAAGGGTGCCCACACAGCATGGAGGCCTTCTCTCTTTCTCCCTCTGTGACAGTGCCTGTTTCCTTCTACCTTTGCTGTGTTACTTTCTCAGTGTGCATGCAGAAGTGCTGACAGGCACAGCTGAGGTGCCAGCACAGACCCTCCTGGTATGCTGCAGAAGGAAAGATGATGGAAGGAAAGGGGCAGTGTGCTGGGCTCTTTCTTTAAGGGTCAGGCAGCAAGGCTCGTTTGGAATGCCAAGGGGTGGCAGAGTGAACAATACAGTATTTCACCATGTATTTTCAAAGAGTGTGAAATGGATGGAGTCACAAGACACAATCCATTAATTAAGAGAACTGCCTCATTTTAGGATAGAAGCCTCAAATGAGGTAGAAAATGTGGACAGGCACTTGCATGGTTTTGGTGGATTTATTTTCCATACACATTCCTGCCTTACCCATCTCTGCACTGCAGGCAAATTGGTGGTGGGAATAGTGGCTGTCTCCTGTGTTTCTGCTTCCCAATGATCTGTGTTACAGAACCACAGAATCATAGAATGGGCTGGGCTGGAAGGGACCTTTGAAAGTCATCTAGTCCATTCCCCCCTGGTGTTAGGCAAATAGCACTCCAAGACAGGTTTGGTTTCTGAAGAAGATGTTTGCAAATGAGCATCTGGAAGCCAGGGTGATGAATCAGAAGGAGCAAGACACTCAGTGCAGTGCCCTGTGTTCCCTGTGACCAGCATGGAAGTCTGTGCAAAGGTCCATTCTCTAAATCCTAGCTCAGATATCAGTACTAGAGAGTGAGTCTTTATCACTAGAAGATTAGCCCTAATCTTGTATTAACCTGCTTGATTATTTCATGGTATCACTGAATAATTTGTAATTAGTAACAAGCACTTTCAGCCCTCAGATAATTTGGCTTGTGTGGCCACTTGGCTCCCTTGCCCCTCCAGCTTCACACCTCCAGTTGCCAGTAATAACTGCTCGAAGGTTTTTTCTTATCTTGGGTTCATTTCAGTCCTGCATCTCTTTGAAGTAAATAGTACTACAACTCTCTAATTAGTCTTAAGCAACCAGTTTTTCTCAGCTGCTTCTCCTGTCAAAACTGGTATTTTCCAGATAAGTATATTGTCATTTTTCAAAGCTCCCTCCATGTTTTTTCAGCCTGGATTATACTCCTGTGAAAAGAGCTTTTTCTGCTTGACCAAACAAAGTATTTTCTGAAGTGATTTTCAGTCTTTTGAAGAGAGTCAGCTGCTGAGACGTGAACCCCAGGTAACCTAATAAGGAAAATAATCCATGCTACTGCTATACAGCATAGAACAATCAATCTTCATTATCAGGAGAACAGGGCAAAATATTATAGTCTAGTAGCAGAGTGCAACAGGAACAAAAGGTAGATGGATGAGAAGATCAGCATCATATGCAAAAACTTTTAGGACCTTGAATTGCTCTTTAGCCTACAGTATTCCTGCCCTTCACTGGGCACTCTCCAGTGACCCCAGCAGCTTTCATTGAGCTTTGTACTTCTGTCTTCTTGTCCAAGAAAGGAATGGCAGATCATGTATCCAAAGCATCTTTGGTGTTGAGCTTGGAAGTAAATTTTGATTGTGAGTTGCACAAGAACTTGCCATGAATTAACACCTGAATATGTGTTAGTATTTACTGATCTCTTACAATCACAGAATCACAGAATTAACCAGGTTGGAAAAGACCTCTAGGATCATCGAGTCCAGCCTATCACCTAACCCTTCTAATTAACTAAACCATGGCACTAAGTGCCTCATTCAGCCTCCTTCTAAACACCTTCAGGGATGGTGACTCCACCACCTCCCCACAAGGTGAGAGATCAGAATCAAGAGATCAGAACTCAAATTACTACACTTAAGGGAGTTCCCTTCTCCCAGACCGGGAGAATTTTCTGACACACTTTCTCCCTTCTGTAATTTACACTTGTTCAGCAGCTGCAGTAGCTTAGATCCTGATCTTCACACAACTGCAAGGTGCTGTGTTTGCCTTCAGCATGCCTGGCTGAGGCAGACAAAGCAACAGACAGAGTCATAATGAATTGAAAGCTGCTTTAATAAATTTAGAAATAAAAGGATTCAGTTTTATTATGCTTCGTGAATTTGCCAAGGGACTTGGCTATTAGCAGCTTGATCTACATCCCTCTTGCTGTGCTGTCATTAACTGTTAAAGTGCTGGTGCCTTGCAGACTGCCAGCCCAGCGAGTCCACAGGGAAGTGTATGGCCCGAGGTTGAGCTCTTCCTTTGAACGTTGCTGTAGCTGCTGAGTGCTGTCCCATTCAGCTGCTGGCTGCACTGCAGGATGACACACACTAAATTGTCATACACATTGAATAGCTGCACTTGCAGCAAGCTCACCAAGCCATCTCCACCAGGACTTCCTTCTCCTCGAAGTGTATGTTACTGCTTCTAGGTGATGGAC
Source organism: Ramphastos sulfuratus (assembly GCA_013399055.1). NCBI lineage: Eukaryota > Metazoa > Chordata > Aves > Piciformes > Ramphastidae > Ramphastos > Ramphastos sulfuratus. The sequence continues at coordinate 37,371 of WBNM01023566.1, forward strand.
TTTGAAGAGGGAATGTCAAGGTGTGTTTAGAATGTTAAAGTTATTGAAAAGGAAAGGTCATGCAAAGAAAAGAGACAGTACATCAGATAGTTCTAGGTTCTTGCCAAGGCTTACTTTGGAAAAGAGTCTTTTCATTGAGTTGTAAAATATGTCTAATGACACAGCTTTCTTCTGTGTTAGTCAACATCTTCAGAAAAAAATACTCCAAATCCCTGTGTATGAGGCACAATGTTCTGCACTGTTAGATCCACTACCAGTAAAGAAGGGAAATTGTTTTTGTTTTTGTTTTTTTTTTAAGATGTGGATGTAGCTAGTCATTTGTGCCAGCCAGCCAAAATGTGGACCATTATTCATTCATAAATACTTGGAAGCAATAAAATATTCATCCTTATCAATGTATGCTTGGAAGAGAAAGCCCTGGGAGCTTGTGTCACAGAGTCCCAAAGTCTGGGACACTCACTCTGAATGGATTCACAGCACTGCTGCTTACCAAGAAGAGATGCAGGCTCCATGAACAGGAAAATCCTGCATGGGACACGATGGCACAGACACCAGCAGTGTTTTGAGCCAGGAGTGCTGGGAAGAGGAGCTGACTCTCACTTTTCAGTCATTTCACCTTCAAGGAACTAAGAGGCATTTAACTAGGATGGACCAGCAGGATTTGCTACTTGGTATTCGTATTATGAAACACCTTGTCCACTGATTCCAACTGAACTTTACAAAGCATCACCACTTGGATTTTTTTTTTTTTGGCTTTGCTGATTACTTGTGAAAAAGAACTGGTTCTCTTTGAAATAGACATGGGAGGCCTGTTCTCCTGATGGAGGAGATGGAAGCTGCCAGCATAAGAGAAGGGTTTCAGTGTTTTCTGGCAATTGAATCACTACTTATTGAGTGTTTTCCAACCTGGAAATAGAAACTGGGACCTGCAGGAGAAAAAAAAAAAAAAGAAGCAAAAATCTTACTGCATTTTCTTGAATCTTGAAGAAGACTGATAGTTATCAGACTTTGAAAGAGTTAAGAATGTTTGCCATTGCCTTCAGATACTAGGCATTTATACTGCCTTTATTCTGGGTGTTTTCTAGGGCTTTGAAATAGTGCCAACAGGTTTTTTGTTTTTTTTTTTTTTTTTCCCAACAGCAGAAAAAGAAGTTTAAATTTAGCAGAAATGCCAATCACTGGAGTAAGAATTAAGGTTAGGAGTGAACCAGCTCACTCCCTTTTGTGACAGGTGTATGCGCACAGCTCCTGCTTTGCTTCCTGTTAATTATCTTTACTCAGGAATAATTTCAAAAACCTCCTGTTGATCATGTCAAAACAACACATTTTGCAATCTGTCCATGAATTAAATTCAGCTTCTTTCTGACAGCATCATGGTGAATGGCATTGTCTGATTCTGAGAGTTTATTTTCTTCACTTGAGGACCAACTCAGCCATTTAAAGAACTCTTCAGAGTTGTCAGTGCTGGTGTTTAAATGGATGGAAGTCGATGAGTTTCAGGGCACATGGTCTCCACTGTTGGAGCAAGCAAAGGGCATGGCTCTGACACGGCAGTTCTGGTGAGTAAAACCAGATAGAGTTGCTATTCTGCACTGCCACACCTGCTCTGTTCTGTCCCTACTGCCTTTCAAAGCTTTATTTTCCCCTTGCATCTTCTTGGTGTTTAAATTTACAGCATGCTGCCACGAGCTCTGTCAAGCAGTCCAGGTGAAGATGCGTGAGCAGAAGAAGCAGGGAGCTGAGATCAGGTGTTTCAGGGTAGTACAGGACAAAATGGGAACCAACCGGTGGTGGCTCTGCCGCCAAGGCTGCTGCACTCTCAACTGTCTCCTGAGCTCTGTCTTCATTCCAGAAGAGCTGCAGTCACTGTGAGAGGAGTGCAGCCCCCGCCCATAGAGCCTCTGAGATGAAACACTCCTGTGAGTCAGCTGCTTCTGTCTCCATGTGCTCTGAGGCACCATCCTTTAGGACCAAGAACTGCAAGGAAAAACAGATGATTTGTAATCCCAAAGGACCCAGCAGGGAGGATTGGTTTTGATACAACATTTACCAGTACGTTTATGATTTACCTCTGAGATGCTGCACTGCTGGCCACTCATAATGGTGAAAACTGTGACTCTGCACATTCCAGTAATGTAAGACCCCGTTAAATTGTGCTGTGTTCATGTACTGAGGATTTCTAATTGTCCTGAGTCTCTCTCTTCACGCTTTAGAGAACCGAGAACACTAGCAGGAGCTCAGGCTTAGCAGCATTAACAAAACCTGCCTTTCAGCAACAGCCAGGAGGCTTCTGCCCGGCTTTGCCTTCAGCCTGCACCCGCGTTCTGGGTGAGGAAAGCACAGCAGGACCAATGGTCCAGAGAGAGGATAAAGCTGGAGCCACACAGACGGTGCGGCCATGAACTTCTGGTTAGAATTCTGGAGCAAGCGAAGGAGCAGTGAGGTGCTGATCTCTCCAGGGCTCCGCCGGACATGGCACCGCGTGTGTCCGTGTCGCCGTGGCGGGGTACCGGCTGACAAAGATTCTGCAGGAAGCTCAGCCCGTTAGAGCAGAGACTGTCAGTAACCTCAGAGCGCGGGTGGGACAGCTCTGCGCGCCTCTCCCGAGAGCGAGCAACTTCCCTGGGCGGCTCCTGGCCGCCTTCTGGGCAGGGCGCTGAGGGGCCGCCTTAGGGCGCGGACTTCAGGAGGGGAGCTGTGTTCGGTGGCCTCTTCCACAGTCCCATCCACAAGCGGTGCACTCTGCTTTGTTACCGGCGCTGGGCCGGAGCCGTCCCCTCCGCGTATCGGCCTGTGGTGGCCTCGCGCCCAGGGGCGGGCGGGGCGCGGTTGTGGGTGGAGCCCGCTTGTGGGCGGGGCCCGGCGCGGGGGCGGGGTCCAGAGGCGGGGCGCGGGGGGCTCCCGGCCGGCGCTGGCGGGGGNGCGGAGCGGCGGGGCCAGGCTCCTGTCCCCGTCCCGTTCCGCGTCACCCCTCGGGCCGTCGCGGGAGGCATCGCGAACTTTTCTTTCTCCCCCGGCGGTTGTCGCGCCCCGCCCCGCCCGGGACGCCGGGGGAAGGGGCCGGCTCCGCCGAGGGGCCCGGGCTGGGCTGCGCGTCCGCCGTCCTCTCCGCCCGGCTCGGGCGGTCCGACTGGCGGTCGGGCCGTTTCCTAATATGGCTGCTTGGCTGGAGGAGCAGTCGTGGGCTCGGTCAGCGGCGATGCCGGCAGTAACGGCGTGCCTGGGATGGCAGCTCTGTGCCGGCAGTTGCCTCGGTTGTCCGTGGTGGCATCCTCGGCTGGCGGCGGGCCGGGCGCGGTGGCTCCGGTTCGATGCCGGGCAGGACGTTCAGTGCCGGCGCGCTTGGCATCGCTGTCTGTTGCCGTTCTTGCCCGGGGAAGCCTGGCGAAGTGCGTGTGCAGTGTCCCCTCCGCAGCACGGAACCCGAGCTCTTGGCAGCTACGGGCTCTTAACACTTCTTATTTGCTTCTTTTTTCCCCTTTTCTTCTTCTCCTTCTTTTTCTTTTTTTTTTTTTTTTCCTCTTCGTTTTCGTTTGTAAAAACCTGCTTGAACCAGCAGGGCTCCTTTCTTTGTAGCGTGATGTGCGATACTGTGTTTTACATCAGGGAAGAAATAGAAATCATATGTGAAATGCATGAGGGCATCTCTGGCTTTGAGTGCTCCAGAGTGAAATAAATGGTGCTTCAGAAGGGCCTGATTGCAGCCTGTGTTGCTACTGCATCTCTGGATGATCTGTCAGGCTTTGTGTCACTGACACCTTGGTTCCCTTCAGCTCTTCTAAAGCTGTTCCTTTAGTTTTTTCATGCAGGCAGTTGCTTCTCGTGAGAGGAGTTCTTCAAGTCATTTTGTCTTCAGCAAGATGAGCAGACGATGGGCAAGCTCCATGGCTGTGTCTATGCATTTTTGAAGCCCCTCTGTACCTCCTTTCAAACTGGTTTTAGGATGTCTAGAAGCTATAGATTTTTAAATGTCTGTTTTTACTATTTTGAACCGAATATGCAGTCACTCCTGTGGTTATGGCTATGGAAACCCCTCCAGGCCATGGTTACAGCAGTATTGACTGAACCACTGAAATATTATTCTTGGCTGCTGGCTGGACTCCTCGGCTCTGGAAGATTCCGTTTCGAGTGTCAGGATTCACTCTGCAGGATTGGCTCACCCGGTTATGCTTAAATCACCATGTCAGGTCATTACTGTTTTTCTTCTGCATTGTCATCTTGTGTCCACATCGAGCTGATACGGGACAGCCAAGTTTGATGGTGAAGAGGGTATAGAGGGTAGCTGAACTCATCTGAACTGTCAAGCATCTTACTAGTCCAAACGCAAAATAACTCCTACTCCTGCTATGATGTGATGGAAAGTATGTTCATGTTGGAATAGGGTCTGTTTTCTACTGTAGTACCAGTGAAGTCTCAGCAGAGGTTATTCTGTCGGTGTTGCCAGCACTCTCACGTGAGCCCAGCCAGGATTTCTGCTGGCCTGGCCCGAGCGCCTTTGTAGCCTTCAGTCATGCGCTTCCCAGGGCGCTCAGGAAAATGAGTCATGCAGGCCCCTCCAGCACTGCTGCTCTGCTTCCTAACGGGGCTCAGAGTGGGAAAGGCAGCAGAGGAACAGGAGTCTGTAGCCCTTGGTTGTTCTTAGCTGTTGATTGTTTCTGAAAGGACTTCCGATAAGTGATTTTTCTGCTTCTTTCTTAAAACATCTTCATGTAAGAGCTGGCAGCACACTTGCTGAACACGTTTGCTGCTGTACTGAATTTGGAGCCTTCTTGGGTTTGTTGTATTTGCACTCAGGTTCTTTTGCCTTGTCTGTTTATTTATTTATTTTTATTATCAAGTGTTTAAGCTGTTATGTTCATTGGTAGATGTTTGCTTTTACGCCTGTTGAAGTGTGCAGCTTAGGATTGCATGCAGTTTATTAGTCCTGTGTGTAAACCTCGAGTAAGTCCCTTTGTTTGGTGATGCTAAGGTACACCTATCACCCGTGGTGTATGAGGCATTATCTTGCCTTCAGCTAATAAAAAAAGAATTTGCATGTCTCTGAAGCATTGTTTCTCTGTCATAAACCCCATATATTTTCTAATGATGGAAATTTACTGTAGTGTACTAAATATGTCTGCAAGCACCAGAACTAATAAAGACTTTTCCTGTGGACTTCCATGACTTGCCTCTGACTCCTTTTCTCTCTAGCCTTCTCCCACATCTCCATGTAGCAGGTGGCTGGTTCAGGGCAAAGATCCATCTTGGTGACCTGGGCAGCAGCTGACACTGAAATATGGTTGTCTGGCAAACGGTCAGTGGACCTGAGAGCCACCAAAGCTAGTGGGGACAGGGGCTGCCAGTGTGCTCCATAAGTCTGTTTCCTGAGGAAGCCAGGCTAAAATTTGGGTGTAGGATATCCAGTGCATCAGGGTGAGCACAACTGCACCAACAGGCTGTCAGGAGGCCAGTAATTAAATTATACATGATCTGTATACAGATATGGCTGATGGGTTATATTGACTATTCTTTGAAATGCATAAAATCAGCTGTGTTGCTGTGTCAAGGCTCAGGCTGCAGGAATTACAGCTTCCTTTCCAGTCTGCCCCTTGTCACAACCTTTTTTTGAAGCATCCTTCAGCTTCAGGGCACGGTTTGCTGGCAGGATGAGTATGGCTGTGCTTGGGGTGCTTGGCTCTCCAGTGAGGGAGATGCTCTCTGCTGTGGGGCTTTGGCTGGACCTCCTCACCCTAGACTCACCTCGAGCTGCCTGATCCCTTGCTGACTAGGGTTTGCTGCAGCCTCTCTGCTGAGATGGCTTGGATAGTGGTGTGCTGTTGTTTCCTATTGCTGGTTCTTTTCTCTGTAAATAGTAATTACAGTACTAAGAAAGCTGTTACACTTGTGGTCACATAATGGCATACAGGTTCAGGTGAGAAAGTGCTCTTTTCAAAACTGTTGAAATAAAAAAGATGGTGTTTCAGATTTATTGTGTGCACCTTGTTTGCCATGCAGGAGCAATGTGGGGAATTTTGCATGCTTGAGAAGCCCGATAACAGAAACTGTTCAGATGCTAACAAGAAACTGCAAATAGGAATCATTTGCTCCTCAGTTGTGATGACTAAATGCTTGGCAAAACCTGAAATCACTGACTGTGTCAGGTGCAGATTTCATGAAGGATTCTGCAAGTCATTAGTAACACAGTGATGAACCTGCAGTATCCCTTTGTGACCAACATGCAAAAGTTGTGTGTATTTACCAGGAGAGGATTCATTCATATTCACTAACTCCTCTAGAAACAAATAGCATGTTCACTTTTCCTGCAATACAGAAGAAATTCATACAAATCTCATTATATTTCTTCCATAACTTACTTACTTTGAGATCTGTAGGTTTTGAATTCTGGGTCCATAGTATTATGCTCGGTTAAAGTCCTCTGTTAGGATTTTCACTGTGTGCCCAGGGGGTGTAACTGCATTTTGTGTTGGGCACTGGGATTTTTCAAAAGTGGAACAGCAGAATCCAAAAGCTCAGACTTCTGGATTTTTGTAGATTTCCTTTTAGCCTGTAGCTGTTCACCACAGTTCATGGCTGTATCCATGCTGATGCTTAATCTGGCCATGCGTGTCCACTTCTGCATGGATGGAGAGGAACCATTTCCTCCCAGTGACTTATTTCTCAGTTCCTTCTCAGTGGACTGAGAAACACTTGCCAGACAGTGATAATCTCTGCAGAGCAGCATAAACTTGTTTGACCCTCAGGTTCCTTTCTCTACAGGTCAGTGTTACAGGCCATAGTGAGAGCAGCTGCATCAGGATATACTGATGTGGTATGTGCTCTGAATTTTCCAAGCTGGAAAATCAAATTTGTTCTTCAGAATTCTGCTCATACTAGGTGAAAATAAGCAAATGGATTAAAAAAATAAACAAAAAAAAAAGAGGGGTTTTTCCTCTTTTTTTTTTTTTTTTCCTCCTCCTGCCCACCCTTCCTTCTTCCCTATAGCTTTATAACTGGCAGTTACCAGCAAGCACTTAAAAGCATTCACAGTAAGCTTTCCTATCTCATATTTCTTGAGAGGCTTTTAAAATCTAAGTCTACCCTCTTATATGCTTAAATAAACAAAAATGGATAGTATTCTTGACCTGTTCAATATTGGAGATCTTTTCCATTTAAGGCCATACAGTACTGGGCTCATGAAAGCTGTTATGCCTGAATTTGTAGCGGTCTGAGCTGGTAATCCAGAGCTCTGTCCTGCTTTCCTCTAACAGCAACTGGGAATGAAGAAGCTTCTTTCACAGCTGTGAGGTCTAAGGAGGCGCAGGTGCTGCCTTGGACCAGCTGCCAATTGCAGGGCTTTGCTCTTTGGCCTTCTCAGGGTAAAAAAACTTACCTCTCTAAACCGTTGTGGGCTTGGACTGCAGAAGCACACTTGCTACAGATTTCTGAAGGTTGTGGCCTGGTGGTAGGTTTTTTGTTTGTTTGTAGTTTGTAGTGAGAAAAAAGGTTACTGTCTTCTCCTGTGCTGTCAGACTACTGTTGCTTTCTGTCATCTCTTTTTCATCTGCTGTATGGATTGCTGACTTCCATTTGTTTTGAGTCTTTCAATGTGGTAAATCCTGGCCCTTTGATAATGCTCTCTAACTGTCGGGTAGAGTGTGAGCTGCAATAAGCTTTATTGGAAAACTGTTGCTCAGAACTGCTTCAAAAATGCTCTGCTATGAGCAAGCTCTGTCCGTCGCATATTGTTTAGGTGCTGCAGAAGTTCAGTGACCACTGCACTGCCTCTTGTCGTGGGTTTGCAGCAGGCTCCATTGTGCTGAGCCCCAGTGCAGGAACATTCTGTGGCAGCAGAGATGTGCAGAGGCAGCAGCAGTCCAGCAGACTGCTCGCAGGGTTGCAGACAGGTGTGTGGGACTGTACAGTGTTGGCTCATGAAAGCAGTGAATAGCTGGGGGTGCAGTTTCTTGACGTACACTTTCTGATGCACAAGAACAACAAATGCAAAGCTTTGTTTCTTGTCACTGCTGGTATTTTGGAGTTCATACAGTTACACAAATATTGCAGCAGCTGTTGCCATATTTGTCCTTACTGCCCAAACAGAATGCCTGAAAGTGCTCTTCTCAAGCCTGTGATTTATGCAGCAGAAAAGAACTGCTTTCTCCAGGGCAGTATTACAAACTGTCTTCCTTTCACTTCCTCTGTGGACGTGGTTTATCCCTTTTCTCCTCTGCACACACTTCTAAAATCCTGTATCTTTTAGGCTTTCATAATAACCTAATGATAGGGTCACTAGAAAGAGAATGGTGATCCTCATTGCTATTATCAAAGATCGATGCATATTCTGGCAGAGCAGAACCGTGGCCTAATCAGTGTGATGATAACTCACAATTCACCAGGAGACAATTCCTCCTGTATTTCCTAAACAGAGCATTTGATAGGAATACTCCAGTAAGTGCTGAATTGGAGAGTTTCAGTGTAAAAGATAATTACTTGTAATTATGGAAATTTCTGCAAGGGAAATTGTCTTAATTTGTTCCTGTTAAGAAATGGAATTGCTCTAGTTTCAGCATTTGAATCTTTTCAGGAAATGAATGCAGTCTTCCTTTATTACTGTAGATGGGCTTTGCAACCTTCTGGTGTATCTAAAATCACCACTTCCATGCTGTCCATTCATCTGAATTTCTACTAAAACTTAGTTTGGTTTAGAAGAAAAATCAATAGCATGCACAAAGCTTCTCTTAAACTGGGTCTTGTTATTTGGAGAGCTGACAAAAGAGGTTAAAAACAAACATACAGAAGCACAAGAAGGAGGTTAGATGTGGGTGAAGGTGAAAGAAGGGAATGTGATAACCAGCAAAGGTAAGAACTTCTTCCTTATAGCAAAGCTGTGAGTTGGGCACACCATACCTGTCTGTTCTGGCCATCATGGGTGCCAGGTCTAAGCAAGTGGTCAGGTGTTTCTAGACCAGAGAAGTGCCTGCTGTGGGATAACTCCTGAAGCCTAGGATGGCAGGGATTGTTTTCTGGGATGCTGGCTGAAAGAGGTTAGGAGTGATGAATAGGGAAATGTTCTCTGATTGCTTTCTCCTGTGCTGAGAAAACCAGCACTTGATAAATAATGAAATACCTGACTGTGTCATCAGTTTAATTGGAATCATCTCTGAGCCCATTACTCTTTGGTTCGCCGCAGTTAAAGATGGCAGCAGCTTTCCTCCTGGGGTATTTATTAAAGCTGGTATGGACTGTGCAGGTGTGCAGCTCAGCTTCATTCTCCAGCGGCCAGGCTGTGGGGCTGGAGCTGATCCTAATCAATGCTGCGTTGTCCTACACTGTGCAGTAGCAAGCTGGAAGCTGGCTCATGGTGGGGAGTGGGTTGGGTTTGGGGGTTCAGCTCTCTCTCAGCTCCCTGCATTGGGTGAAGCAGGTTTGGGTTTGGAGGCTCAGCTCACTACTCTGTGGCAATCTGGGTTGGGTTTGGGGGCTCAGCTCCCTCTCAGCTCACTACTCTGGGGCAGTCAAGGTTGGGTTTGGGGGATCAGTTCCCTCTCAGGTCACTACTCTAGGGCAAGCAGAGTGGTGCTGCCTGGCTCAGCCTGCTGGAGTGGCTGGTGATGCTCTGAGGCTGATGCCTGGTACTGCTGTTATGATCTGTACTTCTCTTGACAATAAGTGGTAAGTCATGTTTTAATTTTTTTTTTCCCTCCCATTATATAGAAATAGGAATCTTCCTGTCAGAGTTGCTCATTGCTTCTTTTATTCTTTTTTTATGATTTACTAGCTTGCTGCATTTGATGGAGTAAACGAGGCTTGGGAGATGAACCCAAGTGTGACATCTTCCTGCACACGGTGTTCACGTGCCTGTCCTGGGAGAATGAACAATCCAGTGGCTTCAGCCAGTTTAACAACCCAGCTCTAGGCTTGTTTAGTTTCTTGCCTGATGCACAGGACGTTGGGAAAAAATCGTACAGCTGAGATGGGAATGTTTATGGCATAGCCTAGGCTGAAACTCTAGAATCAGAAATAAGATTTGTGGCTTTAGTGACAAGCAGTTACTGTCCTTTTAATGTAAAATGTTTTCTAAAAGCACTTCTTGCAGTTAGTGTGCAATGGGTTGGCTCTTTCCTGGAAATGCTGTTGTCTGGGCTGCCATTGACATGACAGAGCAGTTGGGTGTTGCACTGGTGAGCCCAGCTGGGCCGAGTGGGCAGCTGCCTCTGTGCCCTGGGGAGGCTGGGTGCCCAGGGCTGCAGCGTAGTGCCCAAATGAGATGTTTGCATTGCCCCTGTGCACCAAAGGTTTGAAGGCAGAGTCTAGAGCCTACTAGGGCTGTGTTTGGCACTGCCCAGCGAGGTTGCTGCCTGCAGGCTGGGGACAGACCTTTGCTGGCGCTGCTGAGGGCAGCTTGGCTGCGGACTCTCAGCATGGCCAAATGCCAACCTGCCTCAGGGCTGCATTGCTGCAGCCCTTGAATTGCATCGTGCTTGCTTGGAGGAAGCTGGGCTCTGCAGGGCAGAAGTGGCTGAGCAGCCATGGGGGTTACCTGTGCTGTGTGGGGATGAGGTGCTTATGCTGGTCCAGGACCAAAGAAGATTGTGTGGTTCTGGATGCTGCTGCCTCCCCAAATGAATTCAGATGCTGTGTGTTTGCAAAGAAGCATCCCAAGGTATGTGCTGAACTAAACTGCCATCAGAGTGATAAAACAACCCTCTGATCTCCTGGTAAACTGTCCTGGTTTTCCTTCAGAATGTTTTGTGGTTCTTTTTTTGCCTTGTCATGATTATCATTCCTTTCTGTCACGATTCTCTTGTAATCTGCCAGGTGATGACAGCAGCTCATCTACCTTCAAACTCGAGTCTGTAGTGGAAGGAAAGGTAGTTTTCATTGATGCTCTGACAAGGATCCACGTCTCCCTGACAAACCTACTGTTTTGTAACTTCCTTCAGCAAACACCACTAAGACAAACTATCCAGACTCTAAGGGCTAGTAACTGCCTTCTTTTAAAGAGGAATCACACCTCAGCAGCCATGAATTAACCTCTATAAAGCATTTAACTTCTTTTACACTTAAGTGGCAGGAAGGAGGGACTTAGAAGGCTGATACATAAAATATCCAGCTGTGTTATTCATGTTAATTAGGACTTTACAGAGACTGTTACAACTTGGCACCATCCCATTTTCCATAGAAATATTAATCTGTTATGGTTGGAGAAAGCCCTCTCATGAATTTCTGGGTTCTCAGTTTTAGTTCTTGCTCAAATGCAAGCCCTTACCTGGTATATGTGGGCAGAGGAGCCCCACTGTTGGGCTGCCACACCATGGAATGCATACCACAGGGCCGTCTGTCCCCAGACTTGCTTAGTGCTTCAGTGTGTCCTTGCTGCCTTCCTGGCAGTGGGAGTTCTGGTTTCATAGTTACACCTGTGAAGTACCCAGGGACTGTAAAGTCCTGAGTTTTGGCACACTCCTGTTACCACTAAAGACATTAGAGTTACAGGACTTTGCAAACCAACAGACTTTGGAACTCGGCTTCCACCATTACAGTCTTACCAGTCTGGTGAGCTTTGGTTGAATCCCATGGACAGGCAGCCAGACCTCTCACAACCAAATCACTCCTATGCTTAGAAAAGCGTGTGAGTGAAGAAAGAAGTAGGTAGAGGCCAACAGGCAAAGGGCAAGTGATTAATGTCCTTATTAGGTCTCTTCCAACTTGAGATGTTCTGCAATTTTATGAAATAGGAAGACAAAGAGGTGGAAAAGGTGACTTGGAAACTTCCAGAGGAGGTATATGGTTGAACAGGGCTTTTAGCAACCTGGTCTACTGGATGGTGCTCCTGCTTGTGACGAGGGCGTGCAAATTACCTCTGAGACTTAGACACCCAGCAGCTTCTTGATAGCATAGCTGCTGCTCTTGAAAAGCCTGGGGGTAAACTGTTGTAGAAAGAGCTGAGAAATTGTTAAGTAATGTTTAACTTGCATCTGGGATTTTCTGAGATCAAATGAGTGCAGCTCAAATTAAAGAAAGGAGGAAAGCATCTTGCTTTCAGAAAGTAAAGTAGCGCCCTCAGTAAGTGTTCCTATTCAGCCAGTTATTAGCAACACAATAAAGAATAGATTTCTTAGGTTGTATGAAAAGCAGATTGAGCTATAGGGTGTTGTGCAGTGAAGAAATGTTCTTGAAAGGGAGCCAAAAGCTGTCATTTCCCTTTTCATCCATTAAAAAAGTGCATTAACACTGTCAATCAGCGGGCTTCAGAGGTTAGGCAAATACGGTCAGCATCTGCAAATGAAATCAAAGATTTAGCACATCTTGGTATCAAAGCTACATTAAAGAGAGAAATCTGCCATATGGGCATAAGGCCCAGCTGGGCTTCAGCTCTGATCACTCTAAGTGAGTACCTGGAACTGTGAAATCTGTGGTGTCCTGCTGTTCCACACAGCATAGCCTGCTCTGCAGGCTGGGGGGAGGCCAGCACACCTTGGTGTGGTGTTTCCCTGCTGTAGGGAAGGCTGGCAAGGCCAGCTGTTGGAATTAGCAAAATCTGTTGGCATTAGGTCACAGTGTCACACGTGAATGCAGCTGCTTGTGTGACGAGGAGCTTTTGAGTACTGATGTTGCTTTCGTATGCTTTTCTTAAGCCTTTATCCTGTACCTTCTATAGCTGGCAGAAACCAAAAGCATTTTGTGAGGGCCTGTGTGTTGCTTTCCTTGCTAAGCAGCATTCTCTTCTGAGCAATTAGTAGCAATTAGCAGTTTCAGCCCAGCAGTCCAATCTAAAACTCTTTGGATTTTGAGGAGAAATTCCTGTCACATTCAGCTGGATTCAAGTCTGCCCTGCCTCTTCTGCACCAGGACTGCTGAAGATGTTGGTGTTGGACAGACGTGATTTTTTTCTTTTTTTGACTCTGCCTTAAGCTTAGAACCTTGTCATGTCCTGTCTCTTACGAAAGAAGCAGGGGATTTTGTGTTTGCCTGGGGGTTTAAATACATTCTTACAGATGTTTTCAGAGTCTACACAAATGTCCTTTTCCCCTCACTCTGTCTCTGTCACCCCTTTTAAAAAGCTGCTGTCTTGTGAGACTTGTAGGATAGTGGAAAACTTGAACAGTTCACTGATTGCAAAGAGCTCACCTGATGTGCTGTCACAGGATGACAGACACCTGGGGAGGGCAGCACTGACAGCTCCAGCTGAGAGAGGCCAGGCAAGCAGGGATGGGCTGTTTACACTGTAAGTGAACTTTGGGGTCAGTCGCTGTTTGGGTTGTTGTGTAGCATTTGGTATGCTCCAGTGCTGAGGAGGCAGGCCAGATTTCAAGCCTTTTTAAACAGTTTAACAACAACTAAGTGGCTTTTCTTTCTCTGCCAGCTGTATACTGCACCAAGAATCTTGAAACTTGCACCTTGTTTTTGTGCAAAGTATTTTCTGCAGCCAGCGATCTCCACATTGACTCTTACTCAGGTTTCCTATGAGCTTACCAAGAACCTCTGGGGTAGCAGAGATCCTTTGGTGGTTCTGAATTTTCACAGTGAGTTTGGGGGTGTGTTGGGTGTTCAGGACAGCAGCTACTACCACCTGGGTCAGGAAGCTCTGGAGAGCTGTGCCTTCATTTGAGTCTTTTCCCATTTTGGCTTTGAAGCTGTATTGTTTCATCCGTTCTGCTCGAGGGATAAGACGTCTAGATTTTATGAAATAAAATTGTAAACATGCTACAACACTTTGAGTTATAAGCAATTCAGCTGTTTTAAATGTAAATGCTGTAGGATTATATACTTGATTTGTTATAGCTTCCTAATTCTGCCTGCCTCAGCACTTTCTTGGCAGTTAATTGCATCATGGCTTAGAGAAGCGTTCCATAAGCTGCTGAAGACAGCTTTGCTGGAGTCTGACACACTTTCTTCCTTGGTTACATAGCAAATGGGCACTCTGGGATGCTTAGTGCAAGAGATGCTCCAGTGGCCTGTCTTCTGCAGCCTTTTTTAAGATGAAGTCCTGTCCACCCAAAGTTTGGAGGTCTGTTGTGTGCAGTGGTTAGAACGAGCAGACCTGACTTTTGATGGCTGAAGCAATGCAGGGTACAAATATTTCGCACAGGCGCTCAGTAAGAGAGGCATAAAGCTCCCCAAAGCCACAGTTGTTTGTGTGCTTTTGTTTCATCCCAAAGGGGTGGCCTTTGAAGCTCTCACCCTGTGCTCTGCCGTGCTCACTGTGCACATTCACTGCCTGCATCTGGCTGTACTCAGCTGTGCAAGAACCAGGTAGTGAGGCTGATGTAAAGCCACATGTGATAGGTGACCTACAGAGATTCAAGGACTTGTCAGATTTGTTCAGAGTTGGCACAAGTAAATTAACTGAGTGTCTGGGTGGTTGGTTGGTGATGGATGCCATGAAGAACACACTGCTCATGCTGTGGCTGGCAGGTCAGTGGTGTGCTGAGGAGGGTGGTTAGTATGGTTGTGTTGGTTTGGCATAGGGCTGTGTGCTGGGTTGGCTTGGATGGACCATGGTACTGCTGACTCCACAATAAAGCCTCCAGATGTCAACCTCCTGCCATATGCTCAGATGCTCAAGAGTTTGTGTTGTGAAGTTACTTGCCCCTGACAGTGTTTTCCTGAGATAAGGTAGAGCAAGGGCTCACAGATGGAAGTTTGATTTCAAATAGAAAAAACCCACAGTTTTAGCCATGAGGATGTAGCTGTAGGATCTCTGTAGGGATGTAGCTTGTTCTTGATGGGTTTGCATCAAGATTATGCCTCTAGAAGGAGCATGGGAGCTGAGCCAAGCATCATGGTGCTTTGGCAGGTGGTTCTGGCCTGCCTTGTGTGGGGATTGAGCTCGATGCTGTGATCAGCCCTTCAGGCTCAGGATGTGAAAGTCACTGGAGCTTTGGTGTCAACCTTTCAGGGCAATCTGAAGGGCTGACAGATATTACTATGATGGGTACCCAGGGAATGAATGTGAACCAGGCTGTCATCTGGTCTCCAACAAAGTGGAAGAGCTCTCCCTAGGAAGTTAATGATGGCAGCTGCATCAAGCTACCATGGGTGGAGGAGGCAGCTGGTGTGGGGAAGCCCTCAGCCACGGAGGACAGCAGTGTGCTTCATTAGTCTGCTGACTAATAAGCAGTTTTGGTAAAAAGAGAATCCAGTATGTGGTACACAAGTGAGGAAGGGTTCATTCTTCACAATTCTGCTGGAGAGCAGTCCAATGCTCTTCCTATTACTAATTGCCTCAGAAATTACTTCAGCTTTTCCCCTAGTTTGCATCAGTGCACAGGAGAAGTCTTGGGAGAGTTTGAGACTCCTGGTTGCAGGGCGAATCATTGTAATTTTAGTCTGTTTTTCCAGAGTCCAAACCACAGAAATGTTGTCTGCTGTTGTGATTTCTGGATGGTGCTGTCCAAAAGATACTGAAAAGTGAGTGCAAAATGAGTTTGCAAGGGTAGCTTGGTCAGGATTGACAGCTCCTTAGCTTGCTCTTCTGTTGTTTCTTCATACTCTAGTTCTGCTGTTGAGGAAAGCCATCTGTGATAAGTCTTGAAGTAAATACTTCAAACTGAGCAGCTGAGCCTTTTGGACTCTTTTTTTCTTTTCTCACACTAAAATCCAACAAGCATGGCAACTTCTGATGATGGTGAAAAGTACAAGACTCTCTATTACTACAGTTACCTCACCATGCTCTTACACTCTAATCACATAAATGAGCATTCTCCTTATGGAATTTGGTGTATGGATTTGTGATGGTTTGGGAGTT
>WBNM01023571.1:0-20232 GCA_013399055.1 Ramphastos sulfuratus
ATTAGCCTCAAACTAGCACACTTGGCAAAAGCGGAATTATCCCTACATTCCTGTATGTTAAAATTGATAGTGGCTGTCATCATGTGACCATCATTCAGTAACTGACATTCTTGTGTGATATTTGCTCAGTAGCAACCTGACACTGGCACAATCTCAAGACTGCATGTTTGGTTTTTATATCTGTTGCTGTTACTTCCTGTGGCTCCATTTTTCAGGTTGGGAGAAGAGTGCATAAAGGAGAGGAACTGATAAAGAAAAGTTTATTGTGGGATTCAATTAATGTAGCCATGGAAAATTTGGAAATAAGCAATAATTGATATTTCCAAGGTTGGAAGTAGGTTGAAAGGTGGAATTTTGATATATACTTTGTACTTAGAATACTGGTCCAGTATCTTGTCCTAAATTCTTGTTCAAAACTCTGTTGAAGTCACTGCAAGGATTTCCATTGAACTATTAAAATAAAAAATTATTTACTTTACTTGGTTAGTATTAAGATAGAATCATAGAATGGTGTAGGTTGGAAGGGACCTCAAAGATCATCTAGTTTTAATTCCCCACTGTAGGCAGCAACGCCTCCCACTCAAACAGGTCCCTCAAGGTCTTATCCAACCTAGCCTTGAACACCTCCAGGGAGGGAGCATCGTTATCTCTCAGCTGCTACTTAAAATCCCTGAGAACTGAGGAGGTTTGGTTTAGGTATTAGAGAACAAGTAAATTACAATTCTCAGTTAAACCATCTTTAAATAAAGGTGAAAAGGGGAACCTGTGACAATTTGTAGTAATGAGCATAAAAACAATACATGGAAAGATGCCGCTAGATAACTATTAAACAAAGTCTGTAAGTACAAAGCATACAATAATGTGATAAGGATCATAAAGTACAGCTTTGCCAACAAACTTTGTCAAACTCTCTCACTTCCATCTTTTGAGTGGTAAGGAGGATGGGACAGTACTGATAAAAATCCCAAAGGAATCTTTATTTAGTAAAAGCTGTTAATACAAACATACAAGCAACTCAGAGAAATGTGTTCTAGGTATAATGATTGTAAAGTGGATTTACAGCCAGTAGGAAATAAACAATGAAACAAACAAACAAATATTTTAAAAGCCTCCTCATGAGTAGTTGTCTTTTCAAACTGGAGAAGAATTTCTAGTGAGGTTGCAGAGCTTACCATCACTCCATAATGCAGTGCTTTGTTACAGATAATTAAACTAATGCAATACTATTCAAAGGCATTCTCAGGAATGCAGCCTCTCCAGCGTTGATTACTTGCTTTATAGATACACTTGTTCAGATTTTAAACATGATTTACTCAAAACTAATAGAAATGTGTCTATCCAGCACTACATTACACTGCACGTCCAATGAATCTGTCTTTGGAAAAAAAAAATTATTTACATTCATATTTTTATGGTGAAATGGAAAAACCCACTTAAATATGTGATCTGTCATCAGCCTTGTCAGGATTATAAAATACATGAAGAATACAATCAGAATTTTAGCATGATCATGATCAACTGGAAAAATGGGTTGAAACCAATAAGAGTAAACTCAATATAAAAGTAGGAGAAATATTGTATTAAAAAGAAATCAAATGTGAGAATCTAAAATAGAGATATGGATGAATCAAATTGAGCCTGAGTAAAACCATGAAAATCAAAAAAGCAAATCTCATTTTGAAGTATATTAAGAAAATGGGTGTAAACAAGGAAATTACATATAACCTCCAAAATATCTTTTCCTTAAACATATCCATTGCTCACAGAAATAATTTTCCTTCATTATGTGATAAATAAGCCATACATACTCTGAATTGCATCTTCAGGATATGTGGAAAGTAAACTTTTTAAAAGTCTCATTTTGTCTTATTTGGGAGCTGTATAAAATAACTCACAAAAACCCAAAAACTAATAAAACACAAAAATAAAACAAAACAGAATGTAAAGCTTGAAGGAATTAGAGTAACTACACAAACTTACAGAATACTTAGATGCTGTGATAAAAGAAGACAAATCTCTTCTCATCAAATGAGAACTATAGAGAAAGATTAAAGAAACTGGAATTCTTTTATCTAGAAAACTGAGGGCTGGCTTAGACTATAATACTACTTTTAAAATGCATAAAGGACATGTACTGAGAGGACAGGATCCACTCTTTTTTTTTTCCAAATGAAGAGCGGGACAGAAATAAAAAGAAGTATTTATTTTTCACTAAAACAGCTATCCATGAAGCTCTGAATTATCTTATTCTGGGATCCAGGCTTACCAAACTGACAATGAAATTTATTATTCATCACAGGGGAAAAAAAAAAAAAAAAAGGTGTACCAAAGCCATGCCCATTCACTTCTACTGGACACCCTGCAAAATAAGTAGAAGTGTAAAGTGTGTCTATCAAAGTCTGGCTCCACTTGAGCTATTGGTTTTGCTGAGGCATGTCCCTAGAATTATCCAAATTAAATGATGAAAGTGAACATTTTTCTCTTGTTGAAATCCTCAGTTTAATATAAATGCTGAAGAAAGAAAATTCAAATTAAGCAATAATTTCATTAAATCAAAATGAAATTTGAAATGGAAGTTCAAAGTACACTTCTGAAAATCAAAAGGAACTAGATAGCTTAATGCAGTTTCATACTGGGATAAAAATAAAAGGAAAATACAAAGGGAATCTCATCACTTTGATGTGAGAGAAATATAAACTTCTACCAAAAAAAAAAAAAAAAAATCCCATGCACATTTTCATGTAACCAGTGTAACAGTAAAAGATGTACCCAGCATTGTGATACCCCATACAGGTAAAATTTCCTGTACAAAATTTCCTGCACAAAGAATAATATATTTTCAGTATAAATGAAGTTGAAATGTTTGTTAAAATTATCTTTTCATCTCTTTCTCTCTTCTTATGTCACTGCCTGTGTCTTCTTATTCTTTTCTTCTTCAGTCCCTGCCTCCTCGTACTGAACTCTTCCTGACAGTAAAAAACAAAACAAAACAAAAAAATCCAAACACAAAATAACCCACAAAAAAAAAAAACAAAAAAACCACCAAACAAAAAACAAGAAGAAACCAACAACCTGAAAAAACCCAAAACATAAAGAGATAAATCTTTAATCCTATTCTGAGCACAGAGAGATTTTCTGATCAGGCCTATGTTTGACACAAGGTAAGTCCAAATCAAAAGAGCAATAAGAAACATGGCTTAGTGTCTTACTGTCCTGAGTTCTCACTTCTGAATCCCAAATTGTTATGACTTCTTATTGTCACATCACTAGGTTCTCCTTAAGAAATCTGTCAGTCACAAACTAGTATTACAATGAACATTGAACTAATGGTATGAAAGGCCAGAGTTTTATGTGTGATAAATAAAATGTAATAGTGTTACCTTCCTTTTTTTTTTATCCTACTTTTCTGAAGCAACTGTACTTGCCCTCTACCTGTGAATTCTGCTCATATTGCTCACCGTGAAGACCATCTTGATGGTTCCCATCCAGCATCAGGATTTACCTATGTAAATATAACATTTTGCTAAAAGCAGTAGTTACCTCAGCAGAGAAGCTAATGAAGCCTATATAGAAATTCATAGTAAATGGCTACTAATTTAAGGAAACTTGAGACCAAACTGTGTTTCTTTTTTTAATGATACTTTCTCAGCAAAAAATCATGCTAAATCATGATTGTTAATAAGCCATTTGTTTACTGCTGAGTATTCAAGTCCCTTAAGAGATGAGTAAATTGCTTTAGTTAACAGAATATGTATGTGTTTCTGAGATTAGCAGAAGCATATTGCTGTTGTTCATTCACAGGGACTAGAAGAATCAGTCCTTTCATTCCTAGTGATAAATCCAGTTGTCAATGTCAATGCCATAGTTTGAAAACCTGTGCTTCCAGAAGAGGGACTTCCTTTTTTTTTTTTTTTTTTTTTTAATTCTTTCATCTGTAACCAGGGATATTGAAAGCATTTGAAAGTAGAAAAATGCATAGAAGGGCTCATCTTCCATGCTTACAAAATCAAAATTATTTGTACTGACAGCACTAAATGACCATCTTCACAGTGATGAGATGGAGTGCTTGTGGCTGACCCAGGGGCTGAAATGCACAGGATCAAGCTTTTCCAATTCAAGGCCCAGCTGCAAACAGCAGTAAATTTTTCTCTTCCGTGACTTGTACTCTTGTTGCTTTTGAAGCCTTAAGAGCACAGAAAATGGGATTCAGCTAACATGGAAACAAACTTATAGATGCCGTATCTTGCTGCAGGCTGCCTATATACACATTGGAGAAAAAGAGTATAGGAGGACAGGTATTTCATGAGATAGATACCAAAGATTAGCCTGATTAAACTGTTTGGAGATGTAAACCATAAGTCAATTCTGAGAGGATACAATTTTCCTCTAAAAATGCATATTTATCTACATTATATCTAAAGTAATATTGTTCTTATATCCTTACAAAGGTAAAAAGTCTAGGTATTTTTTGTCATTTTAAAATTACGTATTTCATTTATAGAATCATAGAATCATAGAATGGTAAGGTTGGCAGAGACCTCAAGGATCATCTAGTTCCAACCCCCTGCCATAGACAGGGGCACCTCCCGCTAGTACAGGTTACTTATGATTCCTTTTAATTACATACATAGATTTTGAGGGATATATGCATATATATAACTCAGCTCTGTCTTCTAATCAATCTGTATTGGGCCTGACTGGTCATTTTCTTTGCACATTCTGATATGGTATTGTGCTTTAGGTTGGTGACCAAAACAGCAGTGCTTGCAGATGGGTGTGAGTTGAGGGGATAGGAGTGGACATAGCTGGAACAGTTGACCCTAACTGACTAAAGGGGCACTCCTTGCCATATAATCTCATACTCAGCAATGTAAGAGAGGGGTGTTTTTCTAACATATGTGCTGATTGAAGACTGGCTGAACATCAGTCTGTTAGTGGTGTGATTATTTTTACATTACTTGTTTCTTTCTCTTTCACTTTATCCTGGATTTTCTTGCTTTTGCCTTTCCAATTGTCTCCACAGCCCTTTGGAATCAGTGGGCAAGTGTCTGGGTGGAGGCTTGGCTGTTATCCCCACCACATCCTTAAAATGCTAACAAAGTTCTCATAAAAAAATAAAATTTATAAATCAATGACTAAAGTGTTTATTTTTTTAATCAAAAGTATAAATATATTTTGTCAAGCTACATAAGCTTATTTAACAATATTTATTTAATATACTCTTAAACTCCCCCCAAATATTCACATGAATATTAATTGCTTAGTTTACAACCCCACTTTAACTGTAGGTAATGGAACAGTATTAAACATATGTAAGAAAAGCTCTTATGATGTATTACAACATGTACAAATGGTGTTGCATTTATATACTTTTTATACATTTATATACTTTTTTTCATAACACAGTGAGGACAGAATAGGTTCCTTTACAGAATTAAAAAAAAATAAAAATCAGGCTAATTACAATTTGAATGAAACTCAAATCTTTTAAGGAAAAACTAATTTTCTTAACATTTTAACCTCTCAGGATACAAGTCATAATAACACTACACCTCAACGCTATCTTTTTTTATAATACCCAAATCTGAAAGATTTTCTGATATCAAAGAACTATTTCACATCATCCAGATTGATATTAAACTGCCTAAGTAACAGCAAATTTAATATATTCTTGAAGGACAGAGAAGAAAGTACAAGGGCATCTGATTGTATCCAGATAATGATTAAGCTCTGATATTTCAAATTGTTCATTGCAACTGAATCACTTTGTTTATGCAAAGGAACCAGTGAGTTCCACTGAGAATATCGTGGCATTGATAATATTCATCTAAGAAGCTTACAGCTTATACCCTATTTAAAAAAAAAAAAAAAAAATCCAAACAGATCAGTCTCTGGGAATGCACTCCTGTCAGAGCTTCTGCTTATAATTTAAGTACATGAATAATCCCATATGTATCTCTGATCGTTAAGAACCAGATTAACATCTGCAAACTTGGTTAGTGGAACCTGAGTTCAGTAGGAATGGGTAAAGACTGAAATTCATCTCACCACACTTTGCATATTTAACAATTCTACATCTAATCTAAGCAAGTTGTATGTTTTCTCTCTTCTGGAGAGAGTTAATAGAGAGTTTTCTGGAGTATACTTCATTTGATTCCAGCAGAGACACTTCAGGCTATGTTTCACTGTCACCTGAACCTGAGAACAAGTTGCTACTGAAAGGTTTTTTTCTTATTACTACCTTTTCCTTTGTGTTCCTTGTTCTTGTCCAGCAAAAGGTTTCAGGCAGCCAATTTGGGCATCTTGAAAACTAATCACTGTTCTGTTGGGTTAGTTTTAAGTTGAATATCTTCCCTAGATCAGCGAGAACTGATTCTGGAGTCACAAAAGGGTAACACTGTGCACTTTTTGCAGATACCCTCGATCAGGTTGGCTTAAAATTTTATGGCATAGCTGCTAATTACTCATTTTTGTTAATTGGGTTTATTTAAGATTAGGCTGTATCTGGCAATGATGTGCTTTCACTCTTCTTCTTACTTTTGTTGTGTTTTCTGCTGTTTCCTTAATATTAGGCTGTAGCCTTGCATAAGCAGGAAGATGGTAGGGAAACGTCCAATCTGATCACCAAATTGTTCAACTCCCCCCAAAAGCCTGTGCGTGTTACATCCAGAACTTAGGAGAGGTGGAAAAAAATTTGGCCAAAAGGTGGGATGCAAAAAAGTGCAGGTTCGTAGCTTCCAGTGTAAATCTACATTGCCATCAGGTTTTGTTGATAACAAATCCTCAGGGTGATCTATTTAGGACAAGTTGTCCTCCAAAGTTACCTTCTTGGTTTGTGATTATAGAGAAAGAATGAAGTACTAGCTAAGATCATTTGCCTGCGGTTTTTGTGATACAAATCTCCTTCCACATGACAGGAAAGGTTGCATATAGTGCTTTAACTTGCTTTTTCTGGTTTTTGAAACCAAACCAAACCAAACCAAATAAAATAATGCAAAACAAAACAGAACAAAGAAAATCAATCCTACATAGATAACCAGCCCAAAAAGAGTAATCTTATTTTCAGTGAGAATTCAGAAAACAAATCACCTCTGTCTATTATTCTTACTTCCACAACAATTGTAAAGTACCAAAGAAGAGTTCATTTAATGTCCTTTTTTTTTCTTCTTCTTTTTATGTTAGAAGCAACTTAAACTAAGATTGTAGTTGTTAGCAAATAGTGAACAGAAGTAATTAATATCTTACTGTTTAATTAAATAAGCAAAATGAAGATAACACAGATGTGATGGCAGGTAGAAAATATTTCTTTGTTCCCACAATATGATTACTTATATTTGCTTACTTTACAGATGATTTCTGATAGAATAGTATTTTTAACATGTCTATAACTAAAACTGCCTGAAAATTTCCACAGTTGTGTAAGGTGTTAAATAACAGAGCTAACATACTGAAAAGGATTTGGGGAAAAGAAACTCTTAAGCTTAAAAACGACTGAAAAACTTCAGTCCAGAAGGGGGAAATGCAGTAATGTCCACAGGACTGGTAATATTCACTGACAGAATCTACTGTCTAGGATGAAAAGCAGTGTATTATGCAGGCTAAGGAAAGGATTTTACACTCATTGTGAAATACACGGATGCAAAACAGAGCAAGTAAGTTCTTCAGCTGTTTTGGTTTTGGTTTTGGGGTTTGAGCTCGTTTGAGGCTAATTGGAATATTTTAATGGAGAAAATTACATTATAGGCTGTGAAAAGAAAACAATGGTGATGTCTCCTTCACNGTTTTAGGTGTTTTTTTGGTTTGTTTTCAGAAGTAGTTTTTTAGCAGTGGATTTTCAGAAGATTAATCAGTATTTTTTTTAAATTAGAGGAATCTTCTTACTGAGGGTGCAGCACTGAAACAAAATTGAAAAACAGTAGTATTGACACTCTTAAATTATGGGGACTTGATATTTTTTATTCTGGATTATCAGAATTACTTCATACAGAAAAATGCTAAACAAACTGACTTGAGAACCAAGAGATCATGAATTGATCTACAGTGTGTATTTATGTAGAACTTCTTCCTAACTTATAAAATATTAAAAAGTAAAACTTAAGCTTCAATAGAAAATCCTGAAACTCATTCTAGGACCTTCCACACTCTAGTTTTAATGCATGTGTGGAGCAGGCATGCAGTGCAGTACTAGTCCTCAGAAGGCCAGGCATGCTAAGTAAAAGGAGAGAGACTTATAGTTGACTAAGATGGATAGGAAAGACAAATTTCCTATCCATCTTAGGATATGCAACATAGATGCAGGATATTTCCATATTAGATGTGCAGAATTTAGTAGTGGTTCCAAAACAGAGGGTATCCTCAATTAGCAGTGGTGAAAGACAAAAGTGTATAAAACACACCATTGCAGAATGCTAGCCACTAAGTTACTGAGCCTTTGTAAAAATCAAAGATAGCCAGCAGAACACCAAGGTAATTTATGACAATAATTATGCTGCATCACTACTTGTTAGTCTTTATATGTATAGCAAATTCACTATACCACTAAACTTAATTTCCTTAAGGGACTTGATATTGGTATTTGAGCAGATCTTTGAGCATTTATGCATACAAAGTGATAAGTGACTATATTAAGACAAAACAAAATAAAAAGCAAACAATAATACAGAATTAAAACTTAATCAATGGAAGTAAAAATTACTGTATTTTTTAATTGAAGGTAAAAGAGCACATTTTCTTTCCACTGTATTTATTTTACCATCAACTCCTCTAACCACCTGTTCCCTGATTCCAGTTCTTGTGTTCTTACGGATATAAATCCATAGATGATATTCATCTTTGCTGCTGGTGCTCATTTGCCGTCCTGATTAAGACTGGGCTCCAACTCCTTTCAAAAAAACCTGTGAAAGCAAAATACAGGTAAAAGGCCAATCAGTTCAGGCAGGAACAATCACTATTTTGGCTTAAGGGTATGGCTGCCATCCATAAGCACATCTGTCATATTGTTTTGGAGAAGCTTCATACAGGGTTGGAGATATATTTGCATAATTTCTTTGACAATAGGTGATAGAACTAAAAGAAGATCTGTTTTGGACTATAAAAAGTAGTGAGGTGAGAAGATTGGATGGGAATAAAAAAATAAACATTGATGGAGGAATAAAAAAGTGCAAATCGAATATCTGCTTAGCTAGTGGAGAATATCGTATAGAAATGTGCTTCTGAAAATGGGTATGTTTCTCCTGATATAGGCATTTCTGAGCAAAACAAGAGCACTAGAAAATTGAAGCAGCAGAGGATGATAGAAAGATTAAATATTTGGGAACATAAAGATAATTGTAAGACAGTGCATAGGCTTCAGAGAAAGACAAGGAACTTGTTAATTACAGGGCAGCTCAACATGTGAGTATGAAGAGAATTAACACAGGACTTACAGTCAGTGTATGATCAGAGTTACTTTCTATTATGCAATATTATATAGATATGAGTGATATGTGCACAGCAAAGCAATGTTTAAATATTTAAAGAATTTATTCTGATAATATCACAATGAAAATAATATTCAAAACTGTATGTTGTCTGTATATTCACATTATGTGTATACTTTAAATATATTGCTTATAACACTGAAAAAATATGGTTTTCTCACATTTAGATATTATTTCAATTTTCCTTAGATTTCCTAAAGACAGTTGATACTGATGTTGTTTGCACTTTGATTTATTGACAAATGTTGCAATTAGAACTGTTTCATGTGTGAATGGTTAGAAAAATCAGATGTTTTAATTTCCACAACTTCATTATCAAATATATTTAGAACAAGTGCTTTCACACAAAAACAAAAATAGGTTTCTGCATAAATGTTTGTTAGTAAAATACAATTGTCCACTGAAGACAAAATGTGGTTACATTTTTATCCATAAGCACACTGTATAATGGGGAAATAATAGCACAACTAACATATCTAATATATCATATTGTAGCTATAACCAGGTCTCAAGACCATTCAATGATTTATATTTGGATGTTGGCCTACCTTTTGAAAAATCTAGCTAGCAAGGGATGGTCTATCTAATATTATGTGCTTTGTTCTTTGCATCCTAATCTTAGAAAAATTATATTAATGTAATCTCCTTCCAACATGCACATCAACTTTTCATTTTATTGCAAACTCTCAAAAAGATCTTGCTGACTGAAACAAATACCATGTAATCAAGGATAATTGGTCTACAACAGCAAATGAACCTTTACTGGAAACTTGCATGCCCACAATAAAAAAGAAAAAGAAAAAAAAAAAAAAGTAAGCTATTAAGACCCCAATGCAAATAAAGAAGTATTCAATTTGATCTGTAGACTAGCTTGTTCTTTTTACTGGGCAATCAGTGTGTGTACATCGATTGAAGATGGTGGCAACAAACGAGAGTTCAACTTGATTAAAGTAGAAGTTATCTATGTTAGAGTTATTAATCAATTTATCATTTAAATTATGTTAATTGAAATAGTTTGTGATAGTTTGGGAGGTACCTGCTCCCGCACTCTGTGAAAATCACCCAGACTAAACTCAGCTGATGGAAGTTAAGGAATGAAGCTATATTTACAGCTTAGCACAATATACAAGTAGATATATACACTATATACAGGAATATTTACAGAAATAGACAAGTTAAAGGTAGTACAGAAACACAACACCCCTCCCAGAAATCAGAGTCCCCAGGAGGGGCTCTCAATCACCCTTCCACCTTCTTTCCACCCCTCTACCTTATCCCAGAACGTGCCTTATGTGCAAGGTGAGTTTGGAGGATCAGCAAGGGGGTTTAGAAGCTGAATAATTACTTAGGTTACACAGTAGAAGCCCAGAGAGAGAGACTCTGTGTTGTCTGTGTTTGCATCCTTGTTTTTACCCATCTCAGCAAGCCTATGAGTGAAGTAGCCACCACCACTGTTTTCTTTTCACAGCCTATAATATAATTTTTTGTCATTAAAATATTCCAATTAGCCTCAAGCCAGCACGTAGTTACTTTCAACTCAATTATTTCAAGTATTCTAAAAAAGGCAATAATTTTTGGGTGATATGTTTGCATAGTTACAAGGTTTTCCTCCTTGTCTTCAGGCCTTGCACAAAATCACAAGTTCTTGTGTTAGGATGATTTGGGTCTATATTCTATTTATTTTAAATTCCTATTTTATGTTCAGATATATCTACTGGCCAAATTGTATCTCAGAAGTCTTTATTACATTGAATTCAATGTAATATTTTGCTATTTTCCAATTTACGTACTGAGGCACCGGAACAGGTTGCCCAGGGATGTTGTGGATGCTCCCTCCCTGGAGGTGTTCAAGGCCAGGTTGGACAAGGCCTTGAGTAACCTGTGCTAGTGGGAGGTGTCCCTGCCTATGGCAGGGGGTTGGAACTAGATGATCCTTGAGGTCCCTTCCAACCTTACCATTCTATGATTCTATGAAGTTTTAGCTTGCAGCTGAAAAACAGAGCCAAAATAGGTCTCAAGCAAAATAATCCCTTTTTATATGGACAGAAGACCCTGGTATTGGTATATCAATAATTTTCGGAAAAAGAAAAGTACAAACAAACTAACAAACAAAAACCCAGAAAAATAAACCAACATGTGGCCTTTACAAGAATATCAGACTTTTGATACGATACTAAGTAGTATCCCATTCTTTGTGTTTTCCCTGATGTTATTTTTTTTAAATATTTTTTTAACTTGCAGAATAAAAATAACTGAATGAAGTACTTTATGCCCTTATTGTCCTGAAAGGGCTAGGCCTCTCATCCAGGTGACACCTTGTTTATTTACAAATTCAGCCTAGAGACTTTGTAGAAGACAAATTAAATGAGAATAGCAGGCATAACACATTTATATCCAGTAAAGTAGAACCTGTTGGACTTTATTGTTGTAGTCATTATCTCACTGATTCAAATTATATTTCTCTTGTCTGTAAATGTCTCCAAAGACAGAACGTGCACAGAAGAGTGGATGAAACTAATTTGTGTACAGAGCCCCTCATGGGCATGACCAGGTTTTCACAGAAAAACAGAGCAAACCCTTAGAACTAGCTAATCTTTATTAAGCATTATTGGATATCTGCTTTACTTAACATGAATGACTCATTGCAAAGTTTATTTCAGTAAGAGAGAGCACTCCTACTGTTTAATAAGTGGTGCATTGTAAATAGCTACAAACAGTGCAGTCAAGAAGTGAATTAGGTCTCTTCCCATCCTTTGTTGGAAGGATATTCTTTATAACCTACAATTGGCTATCTACAAACCATATTGTCTGCTCTTTAGGTCCTTAAATGTTATTTGCTTCTTCCTCAAACCCTTGTGATATGCAAGATGCACTAGGAACTAAGAAGTCAAGAATCCCTCCTGATATCTGCTGAAGAGTATTTTCATTGAAAGATTTTCCTTTAATCAAAATAAATAGGCTGTTTCATGCCAAAAGTGATCATATTGACAGATCCTAAAAATGTTAAATGAGCAACCTGTCCTGTAAATGTTGCTTTTCTAATTTAAAATCATTGCAGCACTGGAGCATTGACATCATGTTATTTGTAATAATTTCTTGTTTGGTTAGTGCCAGTTATTACCGTGATTTCTTCTTTGATTTTAGCTTTGTTTAAAATCTTTACATTTATATTTAGAGTCCTCACAATGAACATGGAAGTGATGGAAACCAGCACTGGTTTAATATAGTCTTTGGCATTTGCTAAATTGGGTATTGTAACTTTTCAATACTCACCAGATTTGTGTTTCTAAGTTAGCTCTTCAACAGATTTTATATTTCTCTTGGTATTCAGTTATTTCTGTTTTTCTGTGTTAATTCATAACTTGTATAATGAAAAAATGAAGCACTAGTAATAAAATATAGTTAAATAATGAGGTAATATAATTCATGGATAATCGGAGCATAGCATTTTAGTATAAAATCTTTGGATTTTAAACTTTGCTACGTTTCCAAGAGAAGTCAGAATCTATGGAGAAGAAGGAGGATTATGTACAAGCATTGCACAAGCAGGAAAGCACAGAAAAAGTTTTGTTGCTTTTGTGCTCATCTTACTTACCTTGCTGTTTTCTTCTGTTTCAAGATATTCCTAA
Organism: Ramphastos sulfuratus; assembly: GCA_013399055.1. Lineage (NCBI taxonomy): Eukaryota > Metazoa > Chordata > Aves > Piciformes > Ramphastidae > Ramphastos > Ramphastos sulfuratus. The sequence continues at coordinate 13,109 of WBNM01023571.1, forward strand.
TTCTAACCTCCACTCCAGCCCTCTGGAATGTCCAGCAAATTTAAACTTCAGTCTTCAAAACATGTATGTTAAGAACAATGTGTTAGTTTTTGGTTTTGTGGGTTTGTTTTGTTTGCTTGGGTTTTGTTTTTTTGGGGTTTTTTTTTGAAGAGGAGGACAAGGGCTGCTGGTGTGGCTCCTGTTAAAATCTTCGAGAATCCCCTACAGCTCCAAGTTGCACTAGTCTCTGGCCACAATCAAGCTTAGCAGGACCTCTGCAATAATGCATTTAGGAGAGGGAAACCTCTTGGATGGATTCTTTTGTTTTGGGAGTTCATTTGTTTTGGAGAGGAGTGGGACATGGAGGTCAGTGAGGACGCAGTACAAGGCAGGTAATTGTACCAGAGCAGCATCTCCTCTTTGGCCTGTGATGATGGCAGGCTAAGCCCTTGCAGTCCTCAGAAACCAATGGTGAAGTAGAATCCCACCTCCAGCCTGTGCTGGACCCCATACCAAAGTAGATGGCTACATCCAAAGAAATTTGTGATTGGGAGGGAAGCCCATGTTGGAGCAGTATATCACTCAGAGGATCATAGCCTGCAGAAAAGGCTTACACTAGTAGAAGTTCATAGATGACTGCTTCCCATAAAAGAGATTCTGTGTTGCAGCAGCGAGGGACTGAAGAGGAAGAAGCAGCAGGAACAGCATAGGACAACACAGGCCTGGCAACAAGCACCATTTCCTGCCCTGCTGCCCCGCTGCACTGGAGGAGGTACGGAATCTGAAATAGAGCTGAAGGTGAGAATAAGAGAGTGGTAGGGGAAGACATATTCAAGATACAGTTGTGTATCTCATTGTCCTAGTTTGATTCAATTTTTAAATTGTCGGTGTTTCTGTTGTTTAAATAAAATTGATTTTGTTTCCCAAAGTTAAGTTCTGTGTTTTGCCAGTGACCACAATTAGTGATGTGCTCTCCTTTGTCTTTCATCTCCACCCTTGAGCTTTTTGTTGTATTTTCTCCTCTGTATCCCACCACCGGATGGTAAGAGTGAGCAAGCAACTCTGTGGTGTTTTGCTGTTCTCTCACTACAAACAGCCAAACTAGTTACAACTAGGGCAACCTGAAGATACTAAACAGTCTCCAGAAAAAGTACTTCAGTCTTATACAAGCTTCTCATACGGGCCTTCTTGTGACTGGAAAGACACTCAGCCTTTAGCCGTCGTCATTCAAATTAGGTCTGTGTATTGTCCAGAAGTCTCAGGGAGACCCCTAATGAGAGTTTTGATGGATATGTAGGTGGGAAACTCTTCTGAAATCTAGCTGTGATTATACTCTGGGTGATGTTTTGTACATTTATGCTTGCACAGGGAAGCTATTTGTTTCAACATCCTTAGGCATCTCTCATTGAGATTTACAGAGAATGAAAATACATAGGTCACTTACAGATTCAGTGGGAGACAGACTTTCTCCCCTCTCATCCTGTGTTAAGACACATTTCTGAGGGCCTGAGGGTGTTTATACACTGCCACCTGCTGCTTTTATCTCCTTGATGTGAGATTTTTCTGCTCCAAGTAGGGTTGGTGATCTGTTGTTCTCTGCCTAATTCTGCTCATTCTGCTGCAGTCCGACCCAGAGCCCAGTGGATTCAAAGACTCCTAAGACTGTCTTTGGCTTCAGTGGATTTTGGAGTCTGCCAGATACATAATTAATTTATCTCAATGGGCTATGAATCAGGTTTTTTGTACTGCCAGATGTATAATTAATATTTCAGGATGAATTCCAGGTATCTTGCTGTTTTGTAAAGTTCTTCCTACTGTTTCAGTTCCTGTCCCCCATGTAGCAAGTTCACAAATTAAATTCTTATATTCTAAAGTCAACAAGAAAAATCAATACAATTAATTAAAATACATTTTTATGCTTTTAAATATCTATGAGTTACACAAGAAAAATATGACAAACAATATTCCAGTCTCAAAAGTTTTTTCACCTTAAATTTCCAAATGAAGGTACTTTTTTTTTTTTTTACCATCTGATAAAATACATCTCTGACTGTAGTTTTATCATTCTTTATAACTTAAGGGAGAATTTAAAGCTGTTTAAGTAGGAAAAAAGCACAGATGCATATACAAAAATATTCCAATATCAATAGTGTTATGCATTACTTCAAATATCTTTTTTATGCTCATGATTAAAAGTGTACAAGTGAGACAACTGGAGTTTTTCATTCTTTTGTGGGGACTTGAAATTAAACACCTTTTCTATTCCCACGCAAGCAGCTTTACTTCCTTTGAAGTCTTACACAGACTGCAACACAAGCTTGCCATATTCTAGCCTTCTAATGAACCCTTGCTCTTCAAAACAGTACAACCTGTAGTCTATAACTCCCACTGTTATTTCTAATGCATCCTCTCACCTTTTCACTCTAAGGCAAACATCTATTTTCCCCAAGGATCAGTTTTACAGTGTCTGCTCTAGCCTTGTGAATTAAATGTTGATATAAAATAAGCATACTCTTAAAGGATACAAAGGAACTTGGCTGTATTCTAATTTTATTTCACACCCTTGGTCTTGCTTTCTCAGAAAACTGCTGTGTAAAAATCAGTAGATATTTGAGATAGCGAAGAAGTATCACAACAATCTTGCAAGCTCATCAAAATATTTTTCTTTCACTAACCTGCTTCTTGAACATATTTTGATTGAATGACCCCGTTTTTTTTCTGTTTCCTTTTCCAAAGGTGTACTCTGAATTTTCAGAAAGTATTAAAAAAAAAAAAAAAAGTTTTGCATTGCATTGTCAGTGATGACTGTTCCTGAGTCCTTCTTGAATAGAAAATTTTATATAAAGAATAGCTCACAAACCAGTTCTGATGAATCCTAATAGTGTGATCAACTCATAAAGGAAATGTGAACAAAAAGCTTTGAAATTCACTGCAGGAGTTTTCTTTCCAATAGTAACTTCTTTTTATTTCAGAGGAAAGTCATGAGCTTGGTAAATTAAATTCATTTCTACAAAAATAGGTCAGTTTTATTTAATGAGGGTAGATCCTAAGCAATGCATGATCATCTTAATGAAATTCAAGAACTGCTTCACGAATCACAAAGTTTTGGAAAAGGTGGAAGCAAGACTGGAAAAAAAATGTTTCTTGTAGTACTATGATTTATGCTAACCATATGAGATACAGTATGGTTATCTAATAAGAAACTTGGAGGTCATCAAAAGATTGTCAGGTACTTAAGTTCTCAAGTTTTGTCTTTAAATCTTTTGACTGTTGCCATTAACTTGTTCTTTTTGCTGGGTTTTTTTTGTGGCAAAATAGACAGTGTACAAAACATTCAGAGTTGTTACTGGTGCTTGAGAATGAATCCTATCCACTATTTCATTTTCTCTAAGCTTTGAAGAAAAGTTGTTGACATAGTTTAACAAAAACACTTAGTCTCTTAGATATCACTCTGCTTCTGAATAATCTTTTTGGTGTAGAGATCAAAAGGAAAGCTTTCATCATAGATTTTGAGTTGGACTCTAATCAGTGTAGGAGTTCCGTAAGCTTCAGTGCAAGACCTTTTCATTTTCCTCATGTGAAGATCAATTAGATCATAAGCTCTTTAGAACAAACATCAGATTCTTTCAGTGTTTACTGTACTAAACAATGCAAAGCACCACAGTTTTGGCTTCAAGAAAACAAACATTAATTGACGTGTTTGTCTCAGAGTATGGAAAGATCAAAACCACTGAACTACTTTTCACTGCTTGACTATGTAAATTGCATCCAGACTAAACTAGCCATAGTCAGTTCTCATAGATCAAGATGAATGTACGGGTGTTAGATGCACTTTTAAAATGTCATGCTTTTATGTTATGTTATATAGGCAGAAATGTTTGTCTTCTCTTTGATTTATAAAAGCAGAGTATTTTTCCCTTCAGTGGTATATATATATATATATATATATATATATATGTGTGTGTGTGTGTGTGTGTGTATAACTATATATATACCACTGAATGGAAAAAAATACATGGATAGATAGATGGATAGATGGNTCTTTGATTTATAAAAGCAGAGTATTTTTCCCTTCAGTGGTATATATATATATATATATGTGTGTGTGTGTGTGTTTGTGTGTATAACTATATATATACCACTGAATGGAAAAAAATACATGGATAGATAGAAGGATAGATGGATAGATAGATAGATAGATAGATATGTGAGAGTTTTGGGGTTTTTTTTTGGTTTTGTTTGGTTTGTTTGTGTTTGTTTTCTTTTTAAGCATGAATAGACAGGAAAGGTATAAAGAAAATGATGCTGTGCCAGAGTTTTGTACATTTACAGAACTTATCCAGAAGTTATTTGAAGGCGATAGAGATCTTTCAATTGATTTTAAAGGGCTTTGAAATAGGCCTTTAGCCTTGTTTTTTTTAGCTCATGAATCATTCAGAAGGCAATCCTGATGTCTACTTATTTCTAAGTATTGGACAAATAGTTTTGACAAACAACTTCTGGTCTACAGGCTGTTTCCAAAATGTTCATTTAGACTATTCACTGTTTAATATTTATGATGTGTGATTAGTCATCTACATCATGATGATATTATTTCTTCTATCTCATTGAAGGACTGAAACTATTTAAGCTATAGTATCTATCCATTTACATTCTTATAATGGAGCAGCTCGTATCTGTAGTGTATGAATGAATAATGAATAACAAATGTTGAATAGTGAATAATGAACAGTAAATAATTTATGCATTGTGGTAAGATTTTTAAAATAAATATTCACTCATGCTAATATCTGTGAAACTTTTTGGGATTGAGAATATTTTCACAAATGCTTAGCAGCTGCCACAAGAATGTGGGTTAACAAATAATAACTTGAAAAATACAGGATAACATTTATTATTACATTTTTAATGAAAAATTAATACTTTTCTTCTTTTTTAAAGCATCAGATTAGGTCTGTGCTATGAACAAAGAGGACAGAAGCTATGTTGTTGATAGTAAAACTGATCAAGGGCTTTTTGGCTTTGCTGCTTTCCTTTCACCCAGCACCACTTAGAATCTGAGAGTATCATAATGTGCCATATTTTCTTATTGACATTTCATTTAAATGTCCTCTGATTCAACATTCTAACACTCAAGTTATTCCTCATTAGCTTGGGAGAATCAACACTACTATTTGTACACAGCAACAAAAAAGTCCTTTAATTACTTGAGTAAAAAGCATCCCAAATTATAAGTATCTTTCAAGATATCTCAGTCTTTTACTTATTCAGCATCATCATTTTTTTGTTAGTTCCTTCTATAGACATAGCTGGTTTTTGTGTTTCCTTCTCTGGTTACTCCTTTTAGCATTACATTTTCATTCTTTTTATCTTAGGTCTTTGGATCTTTTAATTACATTTTTATCTCCTCGTTTTTCCACTTGCTAATTTTCTTTGATTTTTCTGTAGTGTTTCGGGGGTTTTTTGTTTGTGTTGTTTGGTGGAGTTTTGATTTGGGGTTTTGATGTGGGTTTTTTCAGTAATTATCATTCTCTCATTGTATTTAGTCATCAGCCTTTTTACGATTTCTTTCATTTTCTTAAAATGTTCTTTAATATTTTCAGCTAGCAGTCACTTCCATTCAGCTTCTCTCTTTGTCTGTCAATCTTCTTCCTTATCATATTTTCTTCTTATTTATCAGCCAAGCTGCCTCTTGCAAAAAGTTAGCACGTGACTCAGACGCAAACAGAACATTTCTTGCAGACCTTGTAATGCGCATTATCACTTATGTCTTTTACACAGATCTTTTTCTACTCTTTTCTACTACAAATCTTCTATTTCTCATTTTGTCTAAATATCTAGTCTGATTCAGGACTCACTGGAAATTAATTCTGCCTGGCACATTCTGACTCATGTGGGTGTTATTTTTCTGAATACCTATATAAATCCTAACAGAAACTCAGAGACTTCCTCCACATATAACTTCAAATGTGTTCTATCATAATCTGACAATTAGAACAAAGAAAGATAAATTGAAAGAAAATGACTCAGAACTTATCTTAAGTCCAGTGAATGGCTGTCTTAGAGAGAAACCACTGCTGTGTATTTAGACACATTTGATGTTGAGTAACATCAGACTTAAATCCTGTCCATTAGACATAATTAAATCCCATTATTAATGAGCCCATACAAAATATAATCTAATTCTCCAGTGTGCTTGTATCATAGTTGAATGTTCTCTAAACAAATTCTTTTAGATATTATTGTCTGTGATGAAGTTAGCTTTACTGATAGCAGCCCATAAACTGCTGTGTATTTGTAGTTAAAGTAGTGTTCATATCATATCACTTTTTTGGCTACTGCTGATGAGTTCTCACACAGTATCAAGGCTTTTCATCCAACCCGCAACATATCTCTCTCCACACCTTCCCAAAGGTCAGTGGGATGACTCTGAGCAAGAGGCTAGAGGCTAGGAGGACAATCGATCCAAACAGACCAGATGGACATTTCATATCATATCGCATCATGTTAATCAATAAAAAACTAAGAGAAAAGGCTGTCTAGGGGAGAAGGCATTAATTATTAAAACATTTATCTTCCAAATCAACTATGCAACTTGAGGTCAGGCTTCTCAGGAACTGGCTGAACATCACCTGCTGATGGGAAATAGAGATTTTTTTTTTTTCTCCATCTTTCTTCTTGCATATGACTGCTGGGTTTTATATTTGTTTGTTTGGTTTTCTTCCCCAATTACACTGCTTTTATCTTCACCCACAAGTGTTTAATCTTGTCTTCTGCCTGTCCTGCTGAGGATGGGAAGTGTAAGCAGATTGGTGGGAACCTTGCAGCCAGCCGAGGTCACCTCATCACACAGATATTCTACATGTGAATTTTTTAGGATTTTAATACTGAATATGTATATTTGAAGATATTTCATGTTACAGGGGATCTTGATTCAACAGAGTAATGCAGCAACATAATGAAATCACAATTAAAGCATAATATACCAATTGCCATATACAGTTGGATTACAATACAAATTTGATTCCTATTTCCATTCCCCTTATACTTTGCCTCAATACACTAAGTGTCCTTAGTTGCTTGGAAGGAATGCATGGGTTGAAGCCAGCTCAGTCCTGTTGCCCTGTGTTGGTTTGAGCTAATTG
>WBNM01023576.1:3217-16859 GCA_013399055.1 Ramphastos sulfuratus
TGGAAGGAGACCTCAAGGATCATCTAGTTCCAAACCCCTGCCATAGGCAGGGACACCTCCCACGAGGACAGGTCACTCAAAGCCTCATCCAACCTGGCCTTGAACACCTCCAGGGAGGGAGCAGCCACAATCTTCCTGGGCAACCTGTGCCAGTGTCTCACCACCCTCACTGGAAACAACTTCCTCCCAACATCTACTCTAAATCTTCCCTCTTCCAGTGTAAACCCATTGCCCCTTGTCCTGTCATTACAAGACCTTATAAATAGTCCCTCCCCAGCCTTCCTGTAGGTCCCCTTCAGATACTGGAAGGCTACTATAAAGTCTCCTTGAAGCCTTCTCTTCTCCAGGCTGAAAAGCCCCAACTCTCTCAGCCTGTCCTCATAGGAGAGCTGCTGCAGCCCTCTGATCATCTTCATGGCCCTCCTCTGGACATGCTCCACCACTTCCATGTCCTTCCTGTGCTGGGGGCTCCAGAACCGCACACAGTACTTCAGATATGTACATATGTGCCTATATTTATATATTAAAATAGCTTTGAAAATCTCTGTGTGACCTCCCTACACTGACAACTAACTTTTTCTCATATTCTCAATTTTGTTCTCTTACAGATTTATCTGTAAATGGAGTTGCAGTACATGTCCCATTGGACCACAGCACTCATTCTCATCTGATAGCAATGTCACTAACTTTGTGATTGCAATCATCATAACATGCAGGAGCACATTGCTGTGTCGTGACCATGCTTCCTGAGCCAACAACCCTGGGCAGCCAGGGGAGGGGAAAGGATGATCATGCTAAGATTAAAAAAATTCCATCAGAGTAAATTAAGGTGGAGTGGTACCAAATGGCTGATGAGTTCAGTTTATTTAATCCTATGAAAACCCTCAGACACTTGTACCTTAAGGACATTTGGTTGGACCAGAGGAGAGGGAAAATCAGAAGAAAAACAAGAGGATTAAAAAAAAAAAAAAATGAGAAAGTTAAGAAGTGGGAGACAAATAAAAATATCACCACCCTTGGTTCTTATGACATCTCACAGGCATAGTTCGACTGTACATCCAGCAAGGGCTGCTGTGGTAGATGCAATATGTGGACCTCAGAGGTTGTGGGCCTTTTATACCCTTTTGAGGACAAAGAGAGGTGTACATTCAGTACCTCCACTATAAGTCTGCCACAGGCCTTTCCATCGTGCTATTGCAGTGGTTTAAAAACAAGGAAAGGCAAACTTTCCAACTTGGCAGAATGTTTCTCTTTCCTTTGTTAAACCATCTGCCAGAAAGTGTTCTGGCCAGCAGCTGTGGTTGAGGGCCAGAAGGGTCTATCAAAAACTATTGTTTTTTTTATTCAGACTAGGTATGCCACACACTGTTCTGAGACAATAGAAGGTAGAGAGAATCATTAAGGGCCCATCCAGGCCCTGCCACACATTGTTTGAGACAACAGAAAATTAGGCTCTTCCATGTTGCTGCCAAGTCCAGTCCTGTTCTTTCCTTAAGATTCAAACAAAGCTGATGTAGCTAATTCATCTTCCAATTTCTCCATCAAGATCCATTTGTGCCATCTGATGTCAGAGACACACCACAGCTTCACAGTGCTTTATTGTATAGAATGCATTTATCTTATTGATCTTGCATTTATCTTGATTGATCTAGAAATTATCTTGATTGATCTTGTGTTGATCAAAGTATCTTCCCAGTGACTTTAGATACTGCAGTTTGCTACTGACTGTGCCCCTTATGAAAATTTGAGCTACGGATTGTAATCACATCAAATCAGTTGTATAATTTATATGACAAGCCCATTTTTTTCAAAATAAAGGTCTAGCATAACCACTACAAAATAAAATACTTTGATGTATTATGGTATACATAAGGAAAGGTACTGAAAGTTACAGCTTAGTTTGTTGGCATGTATATATATATTGTTTTCTCTTGGTTTACATGCTAGTACTATTGCATTTTATTGCATACAGATCGAAATAACTGATGCAGCTGGTTTGCTTCCTTTATTTCCAAATATGTATATAGTGAACAGTAAAATTAAAACAATATAGGCTATTACAGTAACAAATATTTTAGCAGGATCATTCCCACCACGTGGTGTCCTGGTAGGACATAAATCCAACCAGGCTCGTTTAACCCTTGCTCTCCTCCTCCTGTAGTGGGTCCAGGAGTTGTAGTAGTTTGAGCAAACAATGGAGCAGCAAAGCCTTGAGGACTAGGAGCTCAGCACCACATGGCAGGTGTCTGGTGCTGCCCCTTAAAGTGCTTGCGCGGTCACACGAGGCATGAAGGTTTGAATTCATCGGGCAGAACAATGATGCTTAGTGCCTATTGGCCAGTTTCACTTTCAAAATGAGGTATTTAATGGGGAGTGATTTAGAACCCATGCCTTTCTGCCTTTCTGCCTTTTCTGAGCTTTCTACACTGACCCTCCAACAGGAGCAGTACCCCATTTTGGTTTGTTAACTGGGAATCGTTGTGGCCACGTGTTTGCACGGGGCAAGTTGGCAGCTTAGCAACAACTCAGCTCTTCTCTCCTTCACTCTACCTGGAATATTTTGTATTTTACTGTGTGATTATTACTGTGAGTTTTGGAAGTGTCCTTGTACAGGAAACTTACTCAGGGACCAAGGCATGGTGAGTACATCTGCTGGAGTTAATGCTAAGGCTCTGTAAGCATAGTTAGAATTATTCCTGTTTTCATGTCCNATTTTATATAAATAAATAAATAAATAAATAAATAAATATATTTAAAAACATATATATATATATATATATAAAAAAAAAAATTTTCCTCTGTTTTCCAAAGCATTTGTTACCTGTAGATGACAGCATATTCTGTACCCCAAGTTTGAAAAAGTAATTATTTCTTGAATCATCAAAGTGCAAAACAAAAATGAAATCTTATTTATACATGAAAAACACATTTTCATGCTCAGATAACTCCAAAGTGGCTTAGTCATATTTTCTTACACTTTAAAAAGAAATCATCCTTTACTTAAAAATGAGCATGGAAAAATTTAGCTTAAAGGGATTGTGGTCTGTTTTGAAAGCTATAAACAGGAGCAAATGATAGTTAAAAGTCTCCATTTGGGGCAATATTTTCAGTATCATATTATTATATGAACTAATTCTACTGTATTTATTTATTGTATTAATTTATTTACTGTAGATATTGTGAACCTATTTAAAAAAAAAACATTTAAAAATAATTTATCCGTATCAGACTATTTTGACTAAAATTGTGTTCAGATTGAAATGACATGTCTTATCTCAACTCCAGATTCTATGACCTGGATGAGGTCATGGAATGCACTGTCAGCAAGTTTGCTGACCACACCAAGCTGGGAGGAGTGGCTGCCACACCAGAGAGTTGTGCTGCCATTCAAAGAGACTTAGACAGGCTGAGAGTTGGGCAGGGAGAAATGTAATGAAGTCAACAGGGCTAATTGTATAGTCATGCACCTGGGAAAGAACAATCCCATGTATGAGTATAGTTTGGGGACTGACCTGCTGGAGAGCAGTGAAGAGGAGAAGGAGTGCTGGTGGATGGAAGGATGGCTGTGAGCCAGCAGTGTGCTCTTGTGGCCAGGAGGGCCAATGTCGTTCTGGGGTGTATTAGAAGGGCTGTGGTTAGTAGGTTGAGGTAAGTTCTCCTTCCTCTCTACTGTGCCCTGGCGAGGCCTTATCTGTAGTATTGTGTCCAGTTCTGGGTCTGCCAGCTCAAGAAGGACAAGGAGCTGCTTGAGAGAGTCCAGCACAGAGCCATAAAAAATGATTAAGGAAGCTGAACATCTTCCTTATGAGGAGAACCCAAGGGAGATGGGGCTTGTTACCTTGGAGAGGAGGAGACTAAGGGGTCATCTCATTCATGTTTATAAATATGTGAGGCATGAATGCCAGGAGGATGGAGCCAGCCTCTTCTCAGTGATGCTCAGTGACAGGACAAGGGGCAATGGGTGGAAGTTGAGGCATAGGAGGTTCCATGTGAACCTGAGGAGGAATTTTTTCCCTGTAAGGGTGACAGAGCACTGGAACAGGCTGCCCAGGGAGGTTGTGGAGTCTCCCTCTCTGGATATATTCAAGAACCATCTGGATGCATTCCAGTGTGATCTGCTCTGGCAAGGGGGCTGAACCAGATGATCTTTTGAGGTCCCTTCCAGCCCCTAACATTCTGTAAATTCTGTAAAACTTTTCTACCCAAATATGATGATAGTAAACTGCAGAGACACATGCTTTATAAAATGTTGGAAACCTTTTTTTTTTCAATCCAAACCTGAAGATGTGGCTTTAAATACAGACAGAAAGCAAATCTATTTTCATATGAGCTGAATGCTGAAGTTGTCTTTCCAGTCATTAGTCATGTAGGTTAATATAATTTGTGTGAAAGCTTATATGGTCTCATCACTTTCAGTCCTCCCTTAATTTTCTTATTTTTTTCTGGAAGCATCAAAGAGGTTACAAAAGTTATTTTGTGAAGAAAGATGACACAAGTATTAATTTTTATTTCCACAACACTGAGAAAAGTAGTGACCAATCAAGGACACTTGGAAGTCCCCTATTGATGGATATAGAGTTGCTTCCAGTTCCCCAGAGGGACTACCAGAAGGGATAACATACTTATTAAAACATGCAACTGTAGACTTTTGGCAAAGCCCAGGGAAATAAATGAGAGATTTTTGTTTAGTTTTCCATGATTTGCATCAGGTTCTATATTTATTGCCTCTTATGTTCAATTTCTTTTACCAGCCTAGAACAGAAGAGTTTTCCAGCATTTAAGTACAAGCTCCTGCTCTTGCCCTTTTGTAATGCCACCTTTTTGATGACATAGTTCATATATTTTCTGACTCTTTCCTAATGTTCAAAGATTTCCCCAGGGCTTAAACAGAGGGTGCAACACTGAAAGCTTTTTGTAAGCAGCCTAAGAGATCTTCAGGATAGTTTTTCTTGATTCTGCCTGCACAGCATAAAGCACATTTTCATGGTGTAACAATAACTCTTCCCACTCACCACAGTATATGTTAGGCAACAGGACAAATTTCATGTTGAGTGATTGTTTTTGGCTTGCTCCTTAGAGGTTCTGTGTGCCTTTCAGTTCATGATGAACTATAGAGGAGGGTGTGAGGTTTCTTATACTTCCACTGCAGCCAGCCACCACCTTTCAAATTTAAGTACTATCCATTAACACTATATTAGGAGGAAAAAAGTGTCCTTAGTTACACTTAACACTTTGCATTTGCACTTGAATTTGCAGCACTTGTGGACTTCGAATATGCATTTTAATTACCCTTCTCTTTTTATCTGACAACTAATTCTAGATTAGTGAAGTAGTATACTGTTGCATCATGTTTTGTTTCTTCATTACTAGCCACACAAAATATGATGGAATTCATAGAATCATAGAATGGTAGGGTTGGAAGGGACCTCAAAGATCATTTAGTTCCAAACCCTTTGCCATAGGCAGGGACACCTCCCACTAGTACAGGTCACTCAAGGCCTCATCCAACCTGGCCTTCAACACCTCCAGGGAGGGAGCAGCCACAACCTCCCTGGGCAACCTGTGCCAGTGCCTCACCACCCTCACTGGAAACAACTTCCTCCTGACATCCAGTCTAAATCTTCCCTCTGCCAGTTTGAACCCATTGTCCCTTGTCCTGTCATTGCAAGACCTTGTCAATAGTCCCTCCCTAGTTTTCCTTTAGGCCCCCTTCGGATACTGGAAGGCTACTCTAAGGTCTCCTCAAAGCCTTCTCTTCTCCAGGCTGAAGAGCCCCAACTCTCTCAGCCTGTCCTCATAGCAGAGCTGCTCCAGCCCTCTGAGCATCTTCATGGCCCCCCTTTGGACCTGCTCCAACAGTTCCATGTCCTTCCTGTGCTGGGGGCTTCAGAACTGCACACAGGACTCCAGATGGGGTCTGACGAGAGCAAAGAGGCAGAGTCACCTCCCTTGCCCTGCTGGCCACACTGCTCTTGATGCAGCCCAGGACTCAGTTGCTGTCTGGACTACATGTGCACACTGCAGGCTCATGTTGAGCTTTTCATCACCTCAGACCCCCAGGTCCTTTTCCTCAGGGCTGCTCTCCAGCCATTCACCACCCAACCTGGAGTTGTGCTTGGGATTGTGCCTATCTAGGTGCAGGACCTTACACTTGGCCTTGTTCATAGTGTAGTATAATGAATGAATGCATGGCAGATTAATCTTTCTGGATAAATTAAGGCTTGATTAGAAATAAAATTCCAATATCATCTACTGTGATATGCCAGTCTCCGTTAGGCTTGCGCACAGGCCAGATGGGACTGTTGAAAGGTGAATGAGCTTTCTCGATGACAGCCTGACTCTCCAGTTGACGAATCAGCTGATGAATGGGCAACAAAGAGTCACAGTTAGTTCTGTACTGCCTGTGGTGAACAGTTTGAGTAGCAATTGGCAGTTTCAGATCCTCTATGTCATGATATCCCACAACTGCAGATTCATCTGAAAGTTCAGGTCTGATGGACAATTTCAATTTACTATCCTCAATCTCTACAGATGCTATTCCAAAAGCCCATTTGTGACCTTTAGGATCTTTGAAACAACCTTGTCTCAAAAAGTCAATTCCCAGAATGCAAGGCGCGTCAGGACCAGTTACAATAGTATGTTTCTTCCACTCTTTACCAGTTAAACTTATCTCAGCCTGCACCTTGGTTAACTCTTGAGATCCACCAGTGATTCCAGAAATAGTTATAGACTCTGTCCCTTTGCAATTGGATGGCAATAGAGTACACTGAGCACCTGTGTCAACTAAAGCCCTGTATTTCCGAACTTTTGAACTGCCAGGCCACCTAATGAATACATTCCAATAGATTCGGTTTTCTCCACTATCCCTTTCCTCCTCCTGGCTGGAGGCAGGGCACCCCTAATGCTGACCATGGCATGTGGGGTGTACACAATGATTGGTGTTGTGAGAGAAGTTGCAATTATTGGAATAATTGCAGTTGCTCTGGGGAGCTGAAGAAGTGACAGCTACCTTTCTGGCATTGCTGCCTCTGTTCCTGCCACTCTGCAGTTCCCTGACTCTCTTCAAAAGAACTGGAGTAGGTTGACCATCCCACTTGTTCATGTTCTCACCAAATTGGTCACACAGGATTATCCAAAGTGACCCATGTGGCTGCTGGTGTCTAGGTGGAATTTGTCTCCTGGGCTGGAATTACCTTGCAGGAGGTAGGTTTCTGTTCCTGATGGCAGAAATGTAGAATCATAGAATCAGGCAGGGTTGGAAGGGACCACAAGGATCATCCAGTTCCAACCCCCCTGGCCTGGGCAGGGACACCCTACCCTAGATCAGGCTGGCCAGAGCCTCATCCAGCTTGGCCTTAAACACCTTCAGGTACGGGGCCTCAACCACCTCCCTGGGCAACCCATTCCAGGGTCTTACCACTCTTATGGTGAAGAACTTCCTCCTCAAGGCCAGTCTGAATCTCCCCAACTCCAGCTTTGCTCCATTTCCCCTACTCCTGTCACTATCTGATATCCTAACACGCACCCATTCAGATGATGGATTGGTATGCCAGATTAGATATGGTTTTAAGTTCCTCCTTCAGTTCTTTCAGGCTATCTTTAATGCTATCCTTAATCTCTGTACCCAGAGTTTTTATGGCAGAGACTAGGGCAGAATGTGACAAGCTGTCCTCTATCTGCCTCAGCTGGTCAGTGAATTCAACAAGTGAGAGGCCTTCCATTATCATTCCTTGATAGAAACCTGCTAGCTAAGATGTTAGCATAGGATGAAGGAGCAAGCTTAATAAGCTTCTTTGTGGAACCTGTTCCAAGAGGAATGTCATCAGGTTCATGTGTGCCATGATCTCCATAAAGCATTTCCTTCACAGCAAACTCCTTCAGAAGAGGACGTCTGGATATAACTGAGAGAGGAGAAAGAAGGAGAAAAAGTGATTGATGCTGCTTCCCACTGTGTATTCAGAGGAGTCTGAAGACCATGTCACTATTAATTTCCTACTAAATACACCACAGCTTCTAGCCCTGCGACAGAAGCAAATTTTATAAGCATGTTTTTGCCTAAGTGACTACCCTTATTCGTTTTCAAAGTGCAATCTCAATTCTTTTTTACTCTTTGTATGAAGTCTCAGGCAGGATCAAAGTCCTGAAGTGTAACATTTCATAGCATAATTTCAGTACCCTGTATAGGGCTATTCAGATTAATAATTTGAAGTGTTCTTGTATCCTGGCCTTAATTAGTCCAGCTAAGCTTCTTAGGCATCATCTGCTCTGGAAATATCAGTCAGAGGAGGAAAGGGGGAAGGTGTTTCCCTTTCAGCTACATTTCAGAGGTCTAATATTTACACAGCTAATATGTTTAAGGGTGACTGTTCCTTTGTGTGTCTTCATCTTGCTCATTGACGCCAGCGAAGGGTTTATGGATTATCTCTGGCAGTTCTTGGATGTTCAGGAAGAAAGCAGATGTTCCAAAGCTTTAGATGTTAGTTTGGAATTTCCTACAAAAATAGACAGTATTTATTTTTCATAATGAGCATCTGGTTCTTCATCAAGAAGCCCTTCAAAAGCTCTTTACTCTCAAATAAATAATTAGTATACACTGCTTGGGGAAATTTGTATACATACATAATTCTGATTTAATTCTTTGGAATAGCATGATATAAGAAACAAGAAGAGAGGATTAGCAAGTGAAAAGATGAATAAAGTAATCTTAAATTACTTATATGATTCAGATTTGGATTAAAGTAATCAATGCATTTGACAGTGAAATTTCATCTTATAGATAAGTGCAACTCTCATACATTTTAGGCCCATGGTGGACAAATCATAGCCATTAGAATGCTACCATGGGGTCCTATTAAACCAACACTTTCCCAAGAATAAAAATTATTTTTCCTGTTTTTAAATACTAACATGCCATACAGGAAAAAATTACAAAGTCATGTATATGTAATAGCTTAGAGTAATCTATTGGTACTTAAGATAGACTAAGCAAGAAAGATAGACTAAGCAAGTAAGATAGACTAAGCAAGTAAGATAGACTAAGTGCGTAGCAAAGTATAAATACTTTGCTATGAGTCTGGGTCATTAAAATGAAATTGTACAGCTAAAATAAGATACCAAAGCTGAAATTTACAGAAGTCAAGACAAAATCTGAGCCCTCCAGAGGGATGAAGTGAAGAAATGAATGTGGCACTGCAAAACAGGAATAATTTAGCCCAGCAAGAAATGCTACTACCAACTTTAATAAAGTATTTACATTTTTTTAATTGTCTGTTGTGGTGTGTCCAGTAGCTTCATTTTTAATTATATAGGGAATATGAAAATGTACTAAAACTCAAGTATTGAACCTTGCTTTCTCAGAGGTTCTAGGAATCTGTCACTTAGAAAACTCCACATTGATAAACAAAAGCAAAAGATTGCCTCCTCTGAGTTCCTCCTTGCAAGTAACTGCTGAAATCAGATGTGATTTTGGGACATAGTGGATCTGGTTAGATGACAAGGTGTTGTGGATGGGTAATTAATTAATTGCAGATGATAGTTTTCAAAATTTACTATTGTTTATTAATATTCAATATTCAGAACTGTCGCCACCCCGATCACTAATTTTAATAATAATAGTTTCTTTGCATCAGTCATGGAAACTTTATACAGGTTATAACAGGATCTGGAAATAACTAGTAATGATATATAACATTAATTGAACTTAACTGAACTGGAAGAGAAATTCTTGCTGTGGTTAGTGTACTGCTTGTGGTCAATATACTGCTTGCTCACTAGATGGACTCAAGGAGCTCCTTTCTGCTTATGGCAGAAGGCAATGGTGAATTACAAGAGGTTTGAAGTATTTACTCACAAAATTATCTCCTGACTCTCGGGGCTGGCTACAGCTTCAGACAGTACCCAAATGCTTTCAACGAATTCTTGTCATCCACTGAGACTTCTGGTTCTTCCTGGGCTGCTGGGGAAAGGAGGCAGACAATCTCTGACCTGGTCCTGATCTCCTCTGGATGATCTGTGTATCTCCAGGACTTCCTGTCTTGGCAGGAGACCTTCAGGTGCAGATAGAATGTCTTGCAACGTGCAGTCTCAACATGATGTCACGCTGGCTGTGCAGGCCAATTATGTGGAGGCATTTAGAGCCTGTTCCTGGCAGACTTTTGGAAGGCAGTTTCCAGGCAGTTCAGGATATAAGGCAGCATGAATACAACTGCAGAGAGCACAGATACAATGGCAGAGCACATTGTGTCACCTGCTCATCTCCTTTTACCAATACAGCCCAAGACTAATGGGCCTTTGGACACAGAATAGCCAATCAGAATGGCAGTTAGCCAAGCTTGACCGTATTAGGTGATGCCATAGGCTTGCTTTACCCTTTTTAGGGCAGAACACAGACCTTGGACAAGCTGAGTGTGTGTACCTTGTTTACCACATGGTGCAAAGGGCCAGGGTCCTCAGACTCAGTGGCTCCAAGTTCTTTGTTCTCTTTCCCGTGGTTTCTTCTCTCCAAAACAGGAGGGAGATCAGAAAAACATGTCTGGGCAAGGCAGGACATGTATAAGCCTACATATTTTGGCCTATTTAGGCCTACTATGACACAAGGTCACTAGGATTACAAGGAGTCTCTTTGATACTGTGGAACCGAATTCAAGAAACACCCAATTCCACATATGTCTGTGCATACAGACAGTTACACCCACACACACATACATCCAAAGATATGTGCAGTTACATAAACTTTTATAAACCCATGTCTTCAACTTGCTATCATTTTCCCAGCAACTCTAATGAATTAGGACCTTGAAATGTCAACTCTGCTGTTTTGCAAAAAGGGAATTCTGGACTCTATGTCCTAAGCAGCACCCTTGGTACTTACTTATGACCAACTAATTGATAGTGTCTTACCTTGTGAGACTCCTGTTGAGCTCTTGACTGTAAGAATACTACTGCCTTTCGTACCATAAGCTGTTAGTCTGTACAAAGTGAGAACTTCATAGAAACCATTAGGTAGGAGCACATGCATTCTGAAATATAGATCATTTGTTCTTGGAAAAGGGTAGGCTTCCCATTCTTGCTGAGTTATTGCAGCTTGTATGAAGCACCCTGTTTTTCCTCTTTGTGAGGCAAAAGCTGGGCGCTGTTGGAAAACAAAATAAAGGAAAAATGTAGAAATTGTCATTGAGCATCCAAATCTTTGTTTAAAAATGCAATGGAACATCAAACCATCTTCCTTCACCTCCTATGCTGAATACTTTCAGATTTTCCTTAGGTTCCATTTCAGATCTCTTTCCATATGTCTAAATACTGTATAGTAGTGTGCTGCTTTACTATTAACATACTTCTGATGATTTTATTATCTGCAGATTCTATTCAGCTACAAACAAGCCATGACCTTGATGTTTTTTATTTACTTATGCTAGGCCATCATTACTTTTGCAATAGGCAGGCATTCAAAGGCACCTGCTTCTGCCCTTAAGACTCTTAAAACTATAAACATGCTTAACAAGCTCGGAAGCATCCTTATGGCCCATAAAAAATATTGTAAGACTTTATCTTTCCTCATAGAGAGTGGGAAAAAAATGATATAACATTGCCTACTATTATGGAATCATGGAATAGAATTATAGAGCGATCTGTGTTGGAAAGGACCTCCAGAGGTCATCTAGTCCAACCTCCTCTGCAGTAAGCAGGGGCATCCTCAACTAGATTGGGTTGCCTAGAGCCCTGTCAACTCTCAGCTTGAATATCTCCAGGCATGGGACCTCAATCACCTCCCCAGGCAACCTGGTCCTGTTCACATCTAACACAGGTGTTGTCTCCACCACTCTCCATTGCAAGCGCCAGGCTCCAGCACTCTCTGCAGCCAGGGGACTGGACACCTACATGTTTGTGTGTGGCCTCTGTCTGGGTACCCACAATTCTTTCTAACAACAGCCTTTGGCCAAGTTGCAACCATGGCTGGATCTCTACAGGCAACTGACCTCACATGCTACTGGGACATGCCTTGTTGACTCACCCTTGATTGGCCTTGCTCTGTGATCCCTGCACTCCTGGGACATTGTGCTGCTTTGAGGCTAATTGGAATATTTTAATGAAAAAAAAANTAGCCTTCAGTGGCTGGAGCTCAGCCCATGTCTGTCCCTGCATCCCTAGGAAGAGAAACAGGAACCTGGCTTGGGGCTGCCTGCTTCTCTGAGCTTCTCAGTTGCAGAAAGGCCACCTTGTCACCAAATTAAAAAACCCACTGATTTCCCTGTCTGCCACTGGGACTGAGTGGTTGCAATGGCAGTCACTTGGTTGATCTAAGCTATTGATCTTCAGATCTGATTTCAGGGTGTTTAAATAGCCTGCAGTGGCTAGGACTTGGCCCACATCCGTCCCTGCCTCCCTCACAAGAGAAACTGATACTCTGCCAGGGGCTGACTCCCTCTCTGAGCTTCCCAGTTAGAGAATATCCAGAATAGTTTGGAAGAGCTGAAAATAGGAAACATTCATACTCAGCCCATTTAATAAATTGAAAATGTTATGCTTTTTCCTACTACAAAAGCAACATGTGTAAATGGGTTATTCTTAAATTTGATGAACAAACCATGGAAGATAATCTTATACAACATGAAAGCAATATTTCTTTCTAAGTTAGAGAGAAAAACTTCATCTGGGAAGCCTTATAAGCTCTCTATGCAATAATTTGAGCTGATTTTTTTTTTTCCCAGTTAGGAGTTTTCATCTTTAAAATAATCAATTCCTTCTTTGAAAGCAGAATTATTTTACTAAGGACAGTTTTGTCCATTTGTAACTGGTAAAAATGAATGCTGTAACACTGGGTAAAATATGTCAGTAGTCCAAGCCAGTATAGGAAGCAGCCTGCCTGCTTTTCAGTCATCCTGCATTTAAGATCATAGAATCATAGAATGGTAAGGTTGGAAGGAGACCTCAAGGATTCCAACCCCCTGCCATAGGCAGGGACACCTCCCACTAGCACAGGTCACTCAAGGCCTCCTCCAACCTGGCCTTGAACACCTCCAGGGAGGGAGCAGCCACAACCTCCTTAGGCAACCTGTTTCAGTGCCTCACCACCCTAATATTTCTTAAGTTCTATTAGCTAAGCATATCTGCAGAGGTACATTAGCCAATTTGGTTACTAAAATGCTTAAGAATGTGGAACTAATATGAAATGAATAAAACATTACCATTTATTCATAATGTTTTCAACTGTATCTCGTTGTGCATTGTTCATCTCTAAAATGTCAATCTCGATTAAAAATATTTGAGATGAAGTCAGTGAGTCTGATTCTTAAATCTGCTGCTGTGGTGCAATAAAGTGGATCTTTTGCAGCATAACTTATTCACTATAGATTTAAATGAAAAGTATAGGGACAGATGATATCTTAGACTTTATTGCACTAGTGTGCTGGTTTGAGGCTAATTGGAATATTTTAATGAAAAAAATAGATTATCGGCTGTGAAAAGAAAACAATGGTGAGGTCTGCTTCACTCACAGGCTTGCTGAGAGGACACAAGCATAGATAACATAGAGTCTCTCTTTCTGGGAGCTGCTGTGTCTTCTGGCTTTCCGCTGTGTAACCCAACTAATTATTCTGCTTCTAACCCCTTGGCCAGTCCTTAAAATTCACCTTGCACGTAAGGC
>WBNM01023577.1:2640-48245 GCA_013399055.1 Ramphastos sulfuratus
CTATGATTCTATTCCCCTCAGTCCTATCACTACCTGACATCCTTAAAAGTCCCTCCCCAGCTTTCTTGTAGCCCTCCTTCAGACACTGGAAGGCCACAATAAGGTCTTCTCAGAGCCTTCTCGTCTCCAAACTGAACAGCCCCAACTCTCTCAGTCTGTCTCCATAGCAGAGGTGCTCCAGCCCTCTGATCATCCTCGTGGCCCTTTTCTGGACATGTTCCAGCACATCCATACCTTTGTAATAGTGGCTCTAGAACTGGATGCAGTACTCAAGGTAAGGTCTCATCAGAGTGGAGCAGACTCACCATAGTTTTTCATTAATTCATTTGGAATTGTGCAATTGTTTTTCTAAAGCTATGGCAGCCTGTAACACAAACAGTCCATTTTCCTGCTGCACTGATGTAAGGAGAAGCACAGAGAAATGTGTACAGGAAAGCTGTCTCACATGCCAGACTCGTGACGGGGATTTTTATGCGATCAGCAGAGGCACATCTCAGAAAAGCAGAGCCGTTTAATGTCAGCCTGATTATATCCCTTTACCCACAAAATAATCTCATTGAGATTTATTTCAGCATCCCAACATTTTAGACGTGTGTCTGCGTGGCTCTATTATTGATATAATTATTGTTTATTAGTTCTGTTCTGGGAGTGTTCAAATACTACAATTAGAACAAACCCCAAACATGCTGCGCAGTCGCCTATTAAAACTTCTTGCCCTGCCAAGCATAGGGTCTAGAAAAACACCAAGGGAAAATAGAAGAAAAATAGAAGAAAATAGTGAAGTAAGCAGATTCACTTCTGATCACTGCCTCTTCCTCCTTCCAAAATGTTATTCTACTTCCTTTGGCATGAAATCTTTGAAAGTTTAAGTACAATGCTTTTTTTTTCCAGTGAAATAAACCACTGCCTTTCACTAGCACATCATTATTTTTGACTCCTTCTAGTCACAGTCATTATTTAAAGGCACAAAACCTTCTGGGATTACTGAAATTGACCATTAGTGATCTCTGTACCCATCCAGCTGCATAATGATCTTTATTCATCACACCTATCTTCCCAGCATTCATTATACAAACACATTTAGCTCTGCCTCTTCACTCCTGATGCTAATAAAGGCACCCACTGCTGCAGGTTTGGACCTATCTCCAAATGGCCCTGACTGCAGCTGCTGTGCCAACATGCTTCTCACCTTGTATCCTGGGGTGCATTAAGAAAAGTGTGTCCAGCAGATCCAGGGAGGTTCTCCTCTCCCTCTACTCTGCCCTAGTGAGGCCCCACCTGGAATGGTTCTGGCTCCCCAGTTCAAGAGGGACAGGGATCTACTGGAGAGAGACTACAAGGATGCTGAAGGGACTGCAGCACTGCCTGATGAGGAAAGGCTGAGCCCTGGGGCTGCTTAGTCTGCAAAGGAGAAGGCTGAGAGGGGATCTGAGCAATGTCTATAAATATCTTTGGGCTGGGGGTCAGGAAGGAAGGGACAGGGACAGCCTCTGCTCACTTGTGCCCTGGCATAGGACAAAGGGTAAGGGATGGAAACTGCAGCACAGGAAGTTCCACTTCAGCATGAGGAAGAACTTCTTGACTGTAAGAGTCACAGAGCCCACAGAAGTTGTGAAGTTTCCTTCTCTGGAGACTTTCAAGTCCCATCTGGATGTGCTCCTGTGTGACCTGCACTAGATTCTATAGTCCTGCTCTGGCATGGGGGTTGGACTGGAAGATCTCCTGAGGTCCCTCCCAACCCCTAGCATCCTGTGATTGCAGGCCAGGGGCACTTGTTGCTGGAGGTGTGCATCCCTGTGCATCCACACGGCACCCCTTCACAGCTTGAGCCTTGTGGAAACCAGCAATAAGAAAACTAACTCACTAACTGCTTTCCCAAAACTTAAAGGGACAAAAATAAATGAAGTTCAAACTCCCAAACGGCCAGGCAGAAGGCAGAAAAATGCTGACTGGGCTAGCAGGGCTGCAGGACTGCATCACACATTCCAAAAGGAGAGAGCTGAATATAGGGCACAGCCATTTATTAAGCTGGTCCCAGCCATTTATTAAGCTGCCTCCTTTCACTTGCAACCTTCCCTTGAAAAATGGTCATAATACGTTTTTATACCCACCAGAATGACCTGGCAGAAGGGCAGGGAGGATTAAGCAATTAATGGTTATGTGTTTCTTTGAGCCCCTTCTAGGAAAGCTGCTCCAGGTATTACTAGTGGTAAGCAGAAGAATGATTACTGGTGTGTTACTTCCAATACAGATTTGTACAGAAACTGCAAAGTTTTGAATGGAGTAACCAGAAGAAATCCAGCTCTGGCATAGCCTCTGATAAGGGATTTGCAAGCTCCTGGCAACTCATTTTTCAAAACCTTTACAGTGTGCTCTGTGTGCACTGGTTTGTAAGATAAGCCACCAAGGGAAGGGCTTCTCTTCACTTTTCCAAATGCCTTCTTAAAAAGTCTTGTACTATAAAAAGGAGTACTCTCTACCCCTGCTCATGCATTTCCAAGGCTTGTCAGAAAGTTACATTTGCTTACACGAGAGTTTCCACACTCTTCTGCAAAACATGCTGTCACTCCCAACATAACAACATCACAAGGGCAAACCAGATCAAACAGTAGCAGATGTTGTTTCTGTGCCCCTCTGCAAGAATGCCTGCCAGCTTGCTTTTCCTCCTCTTCCCTGAAGAAGTTTGGGCTCTGATGTCACCTTGCCTAGACAGCTCTGGGCCCTTTATGCTGTCTAGTGTTATTACCAGCAATACAATAAAAATAGCTACATCTTCATCTAATGCAATTCACTGCATGTACCCAGTGTCTGTCTGTATCATGCCATTAGAAGTGGTAAAGGAAGAAAAGGATAAGCAAGAGGAATAACAAACAGGATTTTCTTGGGATAATCTTTCTCTAGCCTTGGACTGATAATGGAGTGCAGTCAAATCCATTCCTGTCATCAGTTGCAGACAATGCTGTCTAACGTAGTGACATTTGTTTTACTAACTGAACAATCAATTATTAAAGTAGGTTATTTTCACATTCATAAACAGCACAGGATACAGACACCTGTCTGATCTGAGACAGCCCCTGGTCCAATTTATTCTCCCTCAAGACACATGGTAGCCCCTACTTCCCATTAATGCTACCCTCTTGTACTGTTACAGCTCCTGGAACTTTGCCTCTACCCCTTAACACTACTTGACATAGACCAAGTATCTGTAACACCTGTGTTCTTTCATTCCTGTATCTGCAAAACCCCCAGATCCTTCCCTCCTCATCAGTACTCTGGCAGGGTAAGTTAAACTGCAAGCTCAGCAGTCTTTGCACTCTCTTTGTCATTACTGTACAGATCGTTTGGTCACAACAAAATGCTTTGAATCTCAACATTTGACTCCAGACCAAAATTCTCCCAGTGGATGCACAGTGCAAGCTGCAGAGAAGCCACCTGACAGCTGAGAATTATCTATCCTTGAGCTTCATTGCTCCAAGATTACCATCAGTTTGAGTTTTGCCCATCAATTACACCACAACCACCGGAAATCTTCCTGCGGAAGCAGCCCCTCTGTTGGCTCCAGGAGAGATTGAGCCCCTGCTCATCAGAGGAGCAGCCAGCCTATGGACCCTGAGCTTCACTCACCCAGGACTCAAAGCCAGCCTAGGGAGAGTGTTCATGCCAGCCTGTAAAACCTCACATTAAAGCTGAGCCCACAGGCTGTGTACATGTGTAAGCTGGCATCAGCCCAAACCATGACTTGCAAAGCAATATTCTTCTGTTACCAGGACATTCTTCCTAAAAACAAACCCCATTCTTTTAGCATCTCACTGCTCCTGCAATCCCACCTGGGAGCCACAGGGGGATGTTACATAAACGACCTGAGACACTTTGCTCAGATGAAATGCGCTCGTCTCTGCTGCTCCTATTCTGCTCTACTTTGGTGATCATAACAAGCAAGTTGAAAGAAGGATCAAACCTGCACATACAGAAGCTTGAAGAGGTTATTGCTAAGGGATCACACAATCACCAAATGCAAATTTCACATTCTAAAATTCATGTTGATCTTGCCTTCCTGCTAACAAATAAGTAAGTAAAAGAAATAACGAAGTGCCCTGGAATTAGTCTTGAGTTAAGGCAGGACACTTTGTCAGTCTTCCCTATGTAGTTCAGCTGCTGTCCACTGATTGCAAGCAGGGAGACACACAGGCATAGAATCACAGAATCATACAATCAGTCAGGGTTGGAAGGGACCACAAGGATCATCCAGTTCCAGCCTCCCTGCCATGGGCAGGGACACCCTACCCTAGATCGGTCTGGCCAGAGCCTCATCCAGCCTGGCCTTAAACACTTCCAGGATGGGGCCTCAACCACCTCCCTAGGCAACCCATTTCACCCTCATGATGAAGAACTTCCTCCTCACCTCCAGTCTGAATCTCCCCACCTTCAGCTTTGCTCCATTCCCCCTAGTCCTGTCATTACCTGACAGCCTAAAAAGTCCCTCCCCAGCTTTCTTGTAGACCCCCTTCAGATAGTGGAAGGCCACAATAAGGTCACCTGGGAGCCTCCTCTTCTCCAGACTGAACAGCCTCAACTCCTTCAGTCTGTCCTCATAGGAGAGGCATCCTTCTCAACATACCTGGGGCACTTTCAGAGGTGGCCCCATGGAGGGAGCTTCACTTGATGGGTGTCCTGGGCTAACACAGCCTACTCTCACAAGCCCCCCTCTCTCCCCACACAAATGGAGGGAAAGTAACACACAAAGAAGTCCTGGTTGAGATACAGAGTTGAGATGAAGAGTTTTGCTATAAATGGTACAATACACAATTACCTTTGCCTATCTGCAGGTAAGTGCAGAATTGGCAGCAGAAGGTAATGATCTACCCACTCGGACTTGCAGCCCACCCAGTAGAAAAGACACCCCAAAAACCAGGAAAAGCAACCAGATACTTTGATACTTCTGCTACAAGAAGCCTCTTGTGTTACAATCTGAAGCCCAAGCCCCACAATACCTTGCTCCAGCCAGGACTTTCATTTCAAAGCTGGTACGATGGCACATGGTATTGAACAC
The DNA here is from genome assembly GCA_013399055.1 of Ramphastos sulfuratus. Classification (NCBI taxonomy): domain Eukaryota; kingdom Metazoa; phylum Chordata; class Aves; order Piciformes; family Ramphastidae; genus Ramphastos; species Ramphastos sulfuratus. The sequence goes on from WBNM01023577.1 coordinate 7,691, forward strand.
ACAGCAGCAGAGTCAGCTCAACCCATGACACTGGGACTCAGCCCATGACCCATGAGTTGTAGGCCATCAGCAGGTCTGAGCTAGCCAGCACAGCTGTCTTGAGCTGCCTCACAGGTGTATCCCATACCATCAGCATCACACTTAGTATAAAGGGGGAAGTTGGTAGCTTCTGCCTGGACTCTTCATTAGGTGTCTCCTCAGTCCTCTTCTGCTCTTGAAGGCTGCCTCCCTGGATACTGTGACTGCTGCACTTCTGCTAACTTGAATATAACTTTATATCTTGTACTGACATTGGTATTAACTTTGTTGTTCCATTAAATCTGTTTCCAAGCTGTGGGTATTTCATCCTTTTCTTAATCCCCCTTCTCTGCTGAGGAAGGGTCATCAAGTGATGGAGCAGCTGCTAGAGTTTAGCCCCAGATACGGGCTAAATGTGGACAGTGGGAAGTGATGGAAGGAAATGGGATGGGGGAAAAATAAAATCCAGAGTCAGGTTTCCCTTCAGAACTGCCAAAGGCCATGAATATAACCAGAATTTGCTGTGTTTCAGGCAGCTTGGCTTGGCAATCTATACTGATGTCGTTCATTGCATTTCTGCTACATGAACCCCATTTCCAGTCTTCAGAGCAGCTTTCAAAAATAATGCTTATCCTGGAGACAAGCATGAGACAAAGTATAGGAATACACAGAATATGCAGGAAAAAACATTAGGAATCAGGGTCCAGTTCAGCAGTTTAATCCACTAAAGTGCAGAGCATCAGTCCAAAGAGAAAGCATTTTGTCCCAGAGTTAGATTGGACTTTGAGTGAAAACTGCTCTCAGCATCCAAGCACTCATGCCAGGTGAGCTCTTAAAATATCCAAATACCTCCTCCCAAGTAGCCTGCTTCCTTACTCACACAAACAAGCCTGGCTTCCTACCAGTGCAATCCAAATAAGTAACAGGTGCTTATAAATGTAGGATTAACAAAATCCCAAACAAGTCCCATCATTAGTTTGCATTCTACAATGGTGTTTGCATATACACTCCAGTAAACCTGAGAATAATAAAGCAAACCATTTTTTCTACCTCTTCATTAAAATATTTATTGCCAAAGCAGGTAAGATAGAGTATTGTAGAAAAGCAGGTTTTGGGTTGTGTTAATTCTTTTTTTTGGTTAATTTGGTTTGGTGTTGAGTTTTGGTTTGGTTTTTTGATGATGGTCACAGCAGTGGTCTACAGTGCAGGGAAACTGAATTTAATCTGATTTTTAATGACAGAAGCAGTGAAAGCCAATTACCCACTTTCTGTTTCACTTTCCCTCACCCTGATTTGTACAGAGGAACCCAAGCATTCTCCATGCTTAAGCAGCCATTGGTAATATGATTAGCAATATTCTTGCTTTTCTCTTTTGATATATACTTTGGGCATGACTGACTGTTCCAGAGTCTTAAATGATTAAAGAGACAAAAAGACAGACAGTGACAAGCAGGAAGAAAAAAAAAAAAACCAAAAGTTTGGTAAGAAATGGATTACTCTGTAAGAAACTAAAAACTCCTCTGGAGAGCCTAGGCCCTTGAGTTCATTTAAACATTAACAAACTTTACATTTCAAATCATATCTAGGAGGACAAGCGATAGGATTACACAGCTAAATCTATAAGCATTGATTTTTGGCTCAGTCGCAGATGCACACTGTGCAGTATTGAAAATCTGCTAAGAAGGTAAGGTTATGACATGTAGCAAATAGCATGCAGCCTTGCTTTAGATGAACTTTTCTGTGTCTTTAGAAAAACCCATCCCTTCTCAACACCCACCCACACCACAGCCCCCGCCCCCAGTGTCACATTGTCTGAAAAATGTTTCTAGAAGCATAGAATTGTAGAATGGTTTGGTTTGGAAGGGACCTCCAAAGGTCATCCAGCCCAAAACCCCTACAGTCAGCAGGGACATCCTCCACTAGATCAGGCTGCCCACAGCCCTGTCAAGCCTCGCCCTGAATATCTCCAGGGCTGGGGCCCCAACCACCTCCCTGGGCAACAGCATGCCACCACCCTTGTGGTAAAGAACTCTTCTCTCCTTGCCCCTGGTGCTATCACTGCAAGTCCTAGGAAACAGTCCCTCTGCAGCCTTCTTGTAGGCCCCTTCAGGTACTGGAAGGCTGCTCTTAGGTCTCCCTGGAGTCTTTGCTTTTTCAGGATGAACACCTCCAGCTCCCCCAGCCTGTCCTCATACCAGAGGTGTTCCAGCCCCCTGAGCACTTTTGTGGCCCTCCTCTAGACCCACTCCATCAGGTCCATGTCCTTCCTGTGTTGGGGGCTCCAGAGCTGGATGCAGTACCTGAGTAGGTACTGGAGGTACTGAGAGACCTGATTAGGTCTCACCAGAGCAGAGCAAAGTGGCAGAGTCACCATTTAAGGGCACTGGATGTGGCAAGTGACTGAATTACATTTACAAGAAGTAGCCACATTAGTTTTGTACAAATCACGATAGCACCACAGAGTTGTCAGTGTTGGAAGGGACCTCAAGGATCATCCAGTTCCAACCCCTCTGCCATGGGCAGGGACACCTCACACTAGATCAGGTTGCTCAGCCTGGCCTTAAAAACTTCCAGGGCTGAGGCTTCCACCACCTCCCTGGGCAACCTGTTCCAGTGTCTCACCACCCTCATGTGCATGTGAGCATGTGCAGACCCTTCCTGACATTGACATTTTATTGAGAGGTTCATACAGAACTTATGTGAATCACTGTGGTCACAAAATGTCTTTCAACTGATTTGAATATTTTTTTAAGCACCATGTAGCTCTATGGTACTTTTTAAACTATCATATTTTGTACAAAACATATTTTGTATCTCAGGACACTTGCTATGTTCCCAGCTCAAGCTGACCTATGAGTCAAGTGCAAGGTCCTGCGTCTGGGGAGGAATAACAGCAGGCACCAGTACAGGTTAGGAGTTGCCCTACTGGAGAGCAGCTCCACAGAGAAAGACCTTGGAATCCTAATGGACAGCAAGTTCTGCATGGGCTAGCAATGTGCCCTTGTGGCCAAGAGGGCCACTGGCATGCTGAGGTGCATCAGGAAAAGCGTGGCCAGAAGGGCTAGGGAGGTTCTTCTCCCCTTCTACTCTGTCCTGGTGAGTCCATAGCTGGAGTATTGTGTCCAGTTTTGGGGTCCCCAGTTCAAAAGAGACAAGGACCTGCTGGAGAGAGTCCAGCAGAGAGCAACAAGGATGATTAGGGGACTTGAAGAGAGACTGAGAACTTTGGAGCTGTTTAGTCTGGAGAAGAGAGGCTGAGAGGAGATCTCATCAATATCTATAAATACCTGAGGGGTGGGTGTCAAGTGGAGGGGGCCAAGCTCTTTTCAGGGGTGCACAGCAATAAGCCAAGGAGCAATGGATACAAACTGGAACAGAGAAGGTTTCAGCTCAACATGAGGAGAAACTTCTTTACAGTGAGGGTGACAGAGCCCTGGAGCAGGCTGCCCAGAGAGGTTGTGGAGTCTCCTTCTCTGGAGACTTTCCAAACCTGCCTGGATGCATTCCTGTGCAGACTACCTTGGGTGACCCTGCTTTGGCAGGGGCATTGGACTGAATGATTTCTGGAGGTCCCTTCCAACCTTTAACATTCTGTGATTCTGTGATTAATTGGAAAGCAGTAAGCTGGTATCTCTTAGATTTTTAGCTTCTATAGAAACCACTACCTAGTTTCTTAAATGATGAAGAAATGAACTCACAAAGCAGCTCAAGAGATACCATAACTCCATTTCTTCCTCCATACTTTCCCCCAAAGAAGAAGTCTTCAAGAGCCCTTGAGTGAGAGTGGCAAAGATGAGAAAATGACAACATTGCATGATTCCTAATTAACTTTCTTCCTGTAGGTGTTTATCATATGTCTCTTAGCACGATCAAGAATTGCCATGGGCTTTGCAGTTAAGAGTGTAAACAAGGGAAAACACTTCTCTAAAAAAAATAGAGCTGTAAATGTGAGCTACATAGTCAAAGACTTCCTCCATTTCAAACTGCTGGTCCATAAACTGCTGCCCTTTAACTGTACTAGCAAGGTGTATGAAGCTGAACTAGTCCTTTTTAAAGGTGTTGGAGTTTTTTTCATTAATTATTTCCTTTTTTTTTTTATCTTTTTTGTCTTCTTTTTTTCTTTTTTTTTTCCTATCTTCTGGTACAGAGCAAATCTAAGAAAACACTGGGATATATTTGGAAGAGCTTGGAACCAGATGTCCTGGTTATGAGTGTACAATGGTACCTACTTCGTGTCACCAGTGCAGGAGACTACTGAGTGTGGTAACAGTTTGCCAGCAGGCAGGACATGATCTGGTGCTTTTCTGACAAACTTGCTGCTAAAATCACAGCCAGTCAGGATAATATTGTGTTGTTTCCCCACATCCTTCTTCCCTCTTTTCCACCCACATAGGTTTGGACCTGGTGGTCTGTCTCAGGTCCCTACTCCTGTTTCATCTGCACATCTCTTGACCAAAGTGATACTGAGGGAGCAGACAATGTAAGTGAGAGTCAGGCAGCAGTAACCTCCATATCCTGATGCACTGAGCAACCCAGTGTCCAAATTTACTGACCTGCAAGTGGGCATTTAAAACCAACAGAACAAACTCATGTTTTTTATTTCCCAAGCACTGGGATAGGAAAAGTTCACAGAATCACAGAATGTCAGGGGCTGGAAGGGACCTCAAAAGCTCATCCATGCCAATCCCCCTGCCAGAGCAGGATCACCTAAAACAGATCACACAGGACTGTTGAATATCTCCAGAGAGGGAGACTCCACAACCCCCCTGGGCAGCCTCTTCGAGTGTTCTGTCACCCTCACAGGGAAAAAATTCCTCCTCATGTTTCCATGGAACTTCCTATGCCTCAACTCCCACCCATGCCCCTTGTGCTATCACTGGGCATCACCCAGCAGAGCCTGGCTCCAGCCTCCTGGCACTCACCCTGCACATCTTTATCAACATGAATGAGGTCACCTCTCAGTCTCCTCCTCTCCAAGCAGCACAGCCCCAACTGCCTCAGGCTCTCCTTGTAAGAGAGCTGTTCCATTCCTTTCCTTTCAGCATCTTTGTGGCTCTGCACTGGACTCTCTCAAGCAGTTAGAGTTTATTTAGTCCACAGCTTATCTATGGTCTTAGATCTGTAGCACAACACAATCTTTAGTTCTTACTTGTAGAAAACACTGAACCAAACTTTCTGAAACATGCACTTAAATACAACTTCCAAAATGGGTCACTTCTGCAAAGGAAGCAGGTGCATGTGTTAACATGTAGGCATATTTTAGGGAGTGTGGGGGAAGACAGGAAGTAGGACACGTTTACATTTTTTAATCTAAGTTTAGAGCATGCCTTTGCATACTTTGAAACTTTAAGCATCACAATCACAGAGGTCCATGGAGTCTGGTGGGCAGGCATATCAGTAAGTGACATGATCATAGGAACTTTGATAGCAGGCATATCAGTAAGTGATGTGATCATATGAACTTTGCTAGCCTTTGCATACTTTGAAACTTTAAGCATCAAAATCTTGGGCCTGACAGAGGTCCATGAAGTCTGACGGGCAGGCATATCAGTAAGAGACATGATCATATGAACTTTGATAACCTACAGCTATTATAATAACACCTGAGCTCTGAGTGATATTAGAACAAGCATCCTGATGCCAAAGTATTCAAACCCAGAGATGCACAAGCTGATTCAAGAAATAACTCTGTGAAAATTACACAGATTTCCAAATTTTGCTTGAAAGGCCAAGCACAAAGGGATCTGGGGGTGCTGANATTTACAGGACTTCTGACATACAGACATATACATCCAACTGGGAAGGGGAAGAAATTTGGAATTTAGAATTTTAAGACAGCCATTGAACCTGGCCACCTTCAGCTCTGTCTGAGGTGACCCAAAAGAGATAAAAAAAGCCATATTAAAGCAAAAAGAGACAACACAGAGGAGAAAAGCTTAGACAACCAAAGGAGTACAGTATGCCCAAATCAGCAAATCTCAGTAGTCAGGGCACTTGAGATCACAGCCCCAGAAATGTTAGTAACACTTAACTTCATTAATGAAAGATTAGAACAATAAGTGTGTGCATATGTACAGGCATAATGAGCCAAATCCTGTTTTCCCTTTGCCTGGGTGTAAGTCTAAACCAGACCTATCAATTTCAGTAGAAGTGTAATGAATTTACATCCCAGCAGATTAAAGGGATTTTTAAGACAATCAATCCAAGAGGTTTGTGCTTCGTGAAGAAAAGAGAGGAGGACGTAAGGAAGTGAGTCTGCAGCACTTAAAAAAAAAAAAATGCTGATCATAGAATCATAGAATGGTAAGGTTGGAAGGGATCTCAAGGATCATCTAGTTCCAACTCCCCACCATAGGCAGGGACACCTCTCATTAGCACAGCTCACTCAAGGCCTCATCCAACCTGGCCTTGAACNTCACACTGCAGGCTCCTGTTGAGCTTTTCAGCACCCCAGACCCCAAGGTCCTTTTCCCCAGGGCTGCTCTCAGCCATTCACCAAAAGTTGTTGATGAATGCTGAGGGACGAGGAATTGATCTCATACTACAGTAAGCTCCTAAAGTACCACTTTTCAAACTATGTGTTATCTTTATTTTAAAAGTAGTTCTTATTAAACAAAACCCAACAGCTAAAATAAATCACAGAATCACAGAATGTCAGGGGCTAAAAGGGACCTGAAAAGCTCATGAAGTTCAAGCCCCCTGCCAGAGCAGGATTGCCTATACCAGATCACACAGGAATGCATCCAGGCAGGTTTTGAATATCTCGAGAGATGGAGACTCCACACCCACCCTGTGCAGCCTCCTCCAGCGTTCCATCACCCTCACAGGAAAAAAATTTCTCCTCAGGTTTAAATGAAGCTTCCTATGCCTCAACTTCTGCCCATTGCCCCTTGTCCTGTCACTGGGCATCACCCAGCAGAGCCTGGCTCCATCCTCCTGGCACTCACCCTGCACATAGTTATAAACATTGCTGACGTCACCTCTCAGGCTCCTCCTCTCCCAGCAGCACAGCCCCAGCTCCCTCAGGCTCTCCTCGTAAGAGCTGTTCCATTCCCTTCATCATCTTTGTGGCTCTGTGCTGGACTCTCTCAAACAGTTCTATGTCCTTCTTGAACTAGGTGGGGGTGGTCAGAACTGGACACAGTACTCCAGATGCAGCCTCACCAGGGCAGAGTAGATGTATTACAGTGGTAGAGTAATAAACGCAAGGTACAGGGGAAGGCCAAGCAATCTGTGCAAGGTCACGTAAAATAATTCAGGGAATTTCATGTAGGAAAAACAATAATGGTGGTTTGGCCCTGGCTGGGGGTCAGATGTCCACCACAGCCACTCTATTACTCCCCTTGTTAGATGGACAGGGGAGAGGGGAAGCTATGACAAAAGGCCTGCAATTAGAGAGAAGCAATTTTAATAATGCGAAGCAAAGGCTGCGTGCAGAAGCCAAGCCCAACGCAAAAGTGCATTCCTCCTCTCCCCCTTTCAGATAATGCTGTTTGAGTTTGTCTTTGCTGTGTTGGATTTTTCTGGTAGTTTTAGAAGATAAGTGCTTCCGTACTGAGTACAGATCATGTGCTTTATGAAAAAGGAATAGCTAAATAAGACCTGGATAATCCCAATCCCCGGCACTTGTAAAATCATAGTTCTACTTTGGATTTTAAATCCCTCAGGAAGTTCAGATTAATGCCTCAACAGCACATGGATAACACTGTTTACTCTGTTTACAGGTCACTCTTTAAGCTACTTGAATACTCCCAACATCTGGACAAGCCAAGCTCCGATTAACCAGGTCAGCCCATAAAATCACAGAATGGTAGGCACTGGAAGGGACTTATCATAGAATCATAGAATGGTAAGGTTGGAAGGAGACCTCAAGGATCATCTAGTTCCAACCCCCTGCCATAGGCAGGGACACCTCCCACTAGTACAGGTCACTCAAGGTCTCGTCCAACCTGGCCTTGAACACCTCCAGGGAGGGAGCAGCCACAACCTCCCTGGGCAACCTGTGCCAGTCTCACCACCCTCACTGCAAACAACTTCCTCCTAACATCCAGTCTAAATCTCCCCTCTGCCAGTTTAAAACCATTGCCCCTGTCCTGTCATTGCGCCCACGTTGGGCGCCAAAATTAATGTACCAGGTTAGGGTGGATCCCTCCCCTGGTAGAATAAACTTACCACAACACGTATTTTTTTGTGAAGTCAAGAAAAAAAAAATTATATTTCTTAAACTGAATATAACAGTGTAGGGGAAAAAATACAACTAACAACCTGAAGGAAGATGGGGAAGGGGTCAAGCGGCGGCGAAAGCAGCAGCAGCAGCAGCAGCAGCCAAAACAGCGGCAGGGGAAGATAGCAGCAGGCGCAGGCGAAGCGGCGGAAGCAGCAAGGGGAAAGTACAAACTGTGCTTCCAGACATAAAGCTTTTGGTGCTCCAATGAGATTATATTAACTTATCCATTATTGCCATTCTATGGCCTATCCCCAGAATGTTTGCCTTAGAGCTTCCACCTCCAAGTTTCTCTGAGGTAGGAATCTAACTCAAACGGCCACAANCACAACCTCTCTGGGCAGCCTGTTCCAGTGCTCCCTTGTCCTCACAGTAAAGTTTTTCTTTAATGTTTAGATAGAACTTCCTGTGTTTCAGTTTGCATCCCTTGCCCCTTGTCCTATCACTGGGCACCACTGAAAGGAGCCTGGCCCCATCCTCTCAACACCTGTCCTTTAAATATTTATAAGCATTGATAAGATCCCACCTCAGTCCTCTCCAGGCTAAACAGTCCCAGGTCTCAGCCTTTCCTTCTAAGAAAGATGCTCCAGAGCCCTACAATCTTTGCAGATCTATACTGGACCATCTCCAGTACTTCCCTGTCTCTGTTGAATTGGGAAGTCCAGACTGGACCCTGTTTTCCAGATGTGACCTCTCCAGGGCAGAGTAGAGGGAGAGAACAATTCCTCTCAACCTGCTGGTCACAGTCTTCTCAATGCACCCCAGGATCTGTTTGGCCTTCTTGGTCACGAGAGCACACTGCTGGCTTGTGGTGAACTTGTCCACCAGCACGTCCAGGTCCTTCTCTGCAGAGCTGCTTTCCAGCAGGTCACCCCTTAATCTGTAGTGGTGCATGGAGTTATTCCTCCCCAGGTGCAGGACACTACACTTGCCCTTGTGGAACTTCATTAGGCTCCCCTGTGCCCAGTTCTCCAGCCTATCCAGGTCTGGCTGAAAGACAGCACAATCTTGTGGTGTGCCAGTCACACCTCCCAGTTTTGTAACACCAGCAACCTTGCTCTGTCCTTTCATCTAGTCTTTGATGAAGATGTTGAACAAGACTGGTGTGCTGGTTTAAGGCTAATTGGAATATTTTAATAGAGAAAATTATATTATAGGCTGTGAAAAGGAAACAATGGTGATGTCTACTTCACTCCTAGGCTTGCTGTGATGTTTAGGAATAAGTACTCAAAACAAAAGATAAGCCACTTGGGCTTGTCACAGTCTCAGTCGGGCTTGTCACGGGCTCTGGGGTACAGTGTCTGGGGCTGTCCTGCAACTGCTGGCTTCTCCTCTCCGACAAATTAATTTCACTAATCACTTTTCTTCTAACTCCTCCTCTGGCCGATCCTCCAAACCTTGGGGTAAGGTATAGGGGTGGGGAGAAGGTGGAAGGGTGGTTGGGAGCCCCTCCTGGGGTCTCTGATTTCTGGGAGGGGTGTTGTGTTTCTGTATTACCTTTAACTTGTATATTTCTGTAAATATTCCTGTATATAGTGTATATCTCTGCTTGTATATTGTGCTGAGCTGTAAATAGAGCTTCAGTCCTTAACTTCCAGCCGACTGAGTTCTAGTCTGGGTCATTTTACAAAGTGTGGGGGGGTGGATAACTCCCAAACCCACATCAACTGGACCCAGTATTGACCCTTAGTGAATTCCACTAGCTCCAGGCCTCCGACTAGACTACACTGCTGATCACAATATACACACATTCTTTGCATCATAGAATCATAGAATGGTAAGGTTGGAAGGGACCTCAAGCATCATCTAGTTCCAACCCCCTGCCATAGGCAGGGACACCTCCCACTAGTACAGGTCACTCAAGGCCTCGTCCAACCTGGCCTTGAACACCTCCAGGGAGGGAGCAGCCACAACCTCCCTGGGCAACCTGTGCCAGTGTCTCACCACCCTCACTGCAAACAACTTCCTCCTAATATCTCATCTAAATCTCCCCTCTGCCAGTTCCTCACTAACAACATTTCATTACATGCTGGCAACATCCCCTTTGTGGCTGCGCAGACACCATGTAGTTCTCCCAGTACTGGTCATCCTGCCATGTTGCATTAATGAATGCAGTGAGACCACACATCAGCAAAGACTTTTGACCATTTTCCCTCTCTGCTTGGTCATTTATGAATTCTCAGAAAAGAAAAAGCCTACAGCAGCAGATGCCTAAGGAATATCTAGCTATGCACAGGACCTACTTGAATAAACATGCCCAGCAAATGTCCCCCAGGCAGTGGGGTTTGCCAGAGGCCCTTCCAGCAGAGAGATAAACAGCCAGGCTGCTGTTTGATTGGAAAATGATTGCCCTGTTTAGCCCCTGGCTCATGCAAAACCTCGGGTGAGCAGCTCCCATGGGGTGTGGCATGCATGATGGGTTAGCTTGCAAACCCTTCGTGGCCCAAAGCACGCTGCTGCCCCACGCTTCCCACCAAGGAGAGAATTCACTGTGTCATTATGCCAGCAGTCTTCCAGTCCTAGTATAGTTAATTTGCAGGTATAAAAGCTGACTAACTTACTGGGGGCATCCAAATGGTTCCCTAAATCACCTGCCAGGTATTTGCCACAATTTCTATTCACTGCCTTTGTCAGCAGGGTGTGACAACGGGAGATAAAAACTGAGCACAGCACAAACAAAAGAACCGCTCTAAACCACCGTGTCCCATCAAAGGTGGGCTGCAGGTAGTTTGACAATTAGACAATAAAAAGAAACTTAAAAACCCTCACTGCTTTGTTTGGTGCTTCCTTTTGAGACAAAGGGGTGCAGATTCAATGCTTGGACTTGGAAAAGGAGCACCTTTCACTTGCTAAAATTAACTGGTCACATGCAGCAATAAAATCAGGGTACTGACTGGCCAAACACACGGGCTGGACCTCAGGTCTGGGGGCAATAAGCTTGTCATCATGAGACCTGCATGAGGTACCCTCAGAGACAACAATTTTTATGGATTATGGAGGCATCCCTGCTGGCAGAGCTGACAGAGGCCACACCAGGGCATGAGGGCAGCACATGTCACAGATGGGCAGGTACTCAGAAAAAGGGCAAGCTTCAGAGAAACTTAGTGGCTTTAGGACACTCCAGAGCCACCTGTGTGACCAGGCCACACTTTGTAACTCTGGGTAAATCCTTCCAAGGTGGGACTTTGAGAAGCACCTGGCTTTGGCCAAATGTGCCTCCTACTGATGTTCGCAGGCAACCACATCCTTAAGCAACTTACCTATCTCCTGAGTATGCAGTGGTGCCTGACTCCTCTGACGTGGTCTCTACACTTAACCATGCCTAAAGCACCTCCCTTCTTTATGCCTCACATATGACAAAGTGGACAAATGTCCTCATTATGCATCTGAATATTTCCTCCCCCTTTTTTAAAGTTTAGGATAGCTACCCCAAGTTGTTGTCTTGTCTCCTTGACAAGAAGGGGAATTTTTCTGTGTCCACCAGAGACAGGTGCTTGGACACCACAGCAAGGATACTGTCACTTCACACAGAATCGTACAGAATTAACCAGGTTAGAAAAGACCTCTAAGATCATTGATTCCACCTATCACTTAATACCTTCTAACTAAACCATGGCACTAAGTGCCTCATCCAGCCTCCTTTCAAACACCTCCAGGGATGGGGACTCCACNTGGTAGCCATCAACTGCTGCAGGTAAATGCAACCATCTATTTATCATTCTGAAGGTGAAAATTTAGATTTTCTTTCATACTAAAAATGTGCAAATTTATTATCTATGTGGTTATCTCATCCATTGACAATTATTTCATTTACCTCCATTAACTGCTCTGTTCTTTGATTAGCTTTGTAATTTACATAAAACGATGCTATAAACTCTTTGTTGCCAATCTGAATTTTGATTACTTTTAACTAGCACAAATATTAAACCAAAATGGGGGGAAAAAAAATCCCTCTCTGATTGCATAGATTTGCTCTGCCTCTTTTTACACAGATACCTTTGCACAGCTTTGATTAGAAAGCTACAGAATTCTCACCACATCACCGTGGTGTAAGAAGCTCCATCAAATAAGGCTTTAAAACAATGCCCCAGGGGGCACTACTGACATAATGGCTTAATCTATAGCTGACCCTAGCTCCAAACCTTACTCTGTACCTGAGGCACACACATGCTGGCAGTCACAACTTCTGGCTGGCAGTCCCTGCCACTCAGAATAAGCTGGACTGACACAGAGGTGACAAAGGGTGCTGGCTTTCCAACATGCCCTCAAACCACATTTCTGCCTACTGCATTTTGTTCATTTGTGTTTTCATTATTTAAACACCTGGAATAGTTCAATCTCTTGCAAAACTTCAGGCTTTCTAAGAGCAGTGGTTGACTCAGCAGTGTTCCCAGGTGGCCAAGAAGGCCAATGGCATCCTGGCCTGCATCAGGAATAGTGTGGCCAGCAGGAGCAGGGAGGTCATTCTCCCCCTGTACTCTGCACTGGTTAGGCCACACCTTGAGTACTGTGTCCAGTTCTGGGCCCCTCAATTTAAGAAGGACATTGAGGTGCTTGAGCGTGTCCAGAGAAGGGCAACGAGGCTGGTGAGAGGCCTCAAGCACAAGCCCTATGAGGAGAGGCTGAGGGAGCTGGGATTGTTTAGCCTGGTGAAGAGGAGGCTCAGAGGAGACCTTCTTGCTGTCTACAACTACCTGAAGGGTGGTTGTGGCCAGCAGGAGGTTGCTTTCTTCTCTCAGGCAACCAGCACCAGAACAAGAGGACACAGTCTCAAGCTGTGCCAGGGGAAGTTTAGGCTGGAGGTGAGGAGAAAGTTCTTCACTGAGAGAGTCATTCCCCACTGGAATGGGCTGCCCAGGGAGGTGGTGGAGTCACCGTCCCTGGAGGTGTTCAAGGCAGGTTTGGACGTGGCACTTGGTGCCATGGTCTGGTCTTGAGGTCTGTGGTAATGGGTTGGACTTGATGATCTTTGAGGTCTCTTCCAACCTTGGTGATACTGTGATACTGTGACTTCTGTGAAAATGCATGAAATCTTGCAACAATCACCATGCAGTTCAACAGCTGAACCACACTCACTAACATCCTGCTCCACTTTACTCTGGGTAGAGAACCAGTGCCAATATTTGCTCAATATTCAGTAAGCAAACTCAGATACCTTTCAATGGAGACTGCACACTGCTGGTGACCTATGTTTAAATAAACAGAAGCAAGCCTTACCTGCCATGTTACCTAAAACCCTGCTCTGAGAAACAAACAACATGGTGAATGGTGGATTTAAAAGGAGGAAAACAGTAAGACAGCCAAAGCCCTCAGTACTGAATCACTGTTTGTTGGTTTGGGGTTTTTTAAATGTGATTTTTTTTTTGTTTGTTTGCTTGGTTTTTTTTTTAATTTTGTTTTGTTTTACATAATACTATTGTGCAATGATTTTGTAGCTATAAAGACCACTTCTTGATTAAAAGCTCAAGGCAGTATTCATTATAGTATTTTGGTGGATTAGTTATATAAATCCAGGTTTCAAACAGGCTTCTGCTCTATAATAGTCTGGGAATCATGGCAAAGCACAGACAATATCAATGCAGACTGGATGTGCTTAAAGTTCTGATTATCTGCAGCTGCCTTTGTATCCTTGCAAAAAGTACCAGCCACCCAAGGAGGACTTTGGCAACCACCAGCTTCTGCCTTCCTCCTTTTCAGCAAGTCCACAAATCATTTCTTAGCCTGCGAGTTGCACATGTTTCGGTGACCTGCCCAAACGCACAGCTTTCCTCTCCTCCTAGTGCTGTGCTGATCCCCTTCCTTGGGGCAAGAGTGATGGACAGACAGCCAAAGAGCCAAAATACTCAGTCTGCCCTGGGTCTGGAGAAAATCCCAAGAAAAGGCTCCATGACTGGTTAAAAAGAGAGATAAATGCACATAAACAGGCACCCTAAGAAGCTTCATGCTGCTGATGCTCCTCTTTGAAGGCCCCTGGTGACAAAAGAAGGTCTTCCCTCTTCACCACTTGTCCATCTGGCACCTTCTCCAAGCACTAAAAATGAATGCCTGGTTTTTAAAATGCATTAATCCCCTTTAGTTATTAAACTACACCTTAAAATGTAACATATGGAGAGCAATCTGCAGATGTGAGGGTGAGATCTCAGTTATTTTACTCTGTACATGCACTTACTGGAGTTCAAAAAGATCTTTGCATCTGGGAAAGGCAGAGATGAGAACAATGCTGTATTCTAAACCTGTCACTCCAGGATGCATCAGCACAGGAGTGGATAAACTTCAAAATAACAGCAACAAGAAAATCTATTGCTGTGCTGTTCAAGTTACTGAGTCAAAGGATGCTCTGCCATATTTAGATATATATAAACAGAAATACAAGGCAGATTTTTTTTTTTTTTTTGCCAGAGGTGATAGTTCCAGTTCACTCCCTGAGTAGCACAGTGGCTTTACTTCTTTTTAGTGGTCCATCACCAATCCCAGCATGAATCACCAAAAAATCACTCGAAGCATGTGGTTTCCCTCACAGCTAGTGAATCATAGAATTGGGAGGGACCTCAAGGATCATCTAGTTCCAACCCCCTGCCATAGGCAGGGACACCTCCCACTAGTACAGGTCACTCAAGGCCTCGTCCAACCTGGCCTTGAACACCTCCAGGGAGGGAGCAGCCACAACCTCCCTGGGCAACCTGTGCCAGTGCCTCATCATCCTCACTGGAAAGAACTTCCAACTAACAACCAGTTTCAATCTCCCCTCTGCCAGTTTAAAACCATTGCCCCTAGTCCTGTCATTACAAGACCTTGTCAATAGTCCCTCCCCAGCCTTCCTGTAGCCCCCTTCAGATACTGGAAGGCCACTCTAAGGTCTCCTGGAAACCTTCTCTTCTCCAGGCTGCAGAGCCCCAACTCTCTCAGCCTGTCCTCATAGCAGAGCTGCTGCAGCCCTCCGAGGACCTTTGTGGCCTCCTCTGGACCTGCTCCAACAGTTCCATGTCCTTCCTGTGCTGGAGGCTCCAGAACTGTACACAGTACTCCAGATGGGATCTGCTAGAACATACCAATTAGCAGCTTTGCCTCACTTGAGCAGTGGATTTGGAAAAGCAGGGTGTAAAGGTAAAGAAAACCACAAATATGTGGTGGAGTTGGTGGCAGGAGCCAACAAAAGAAGGAAAATACAGTGTCACCAGACCTATAATCAGAAAATCAGAGTTTGGGTATGAAATAGCTGTGAATGACATCTTTGACATAAGATCTACTCCTGTTCAACACCTTCTGCACACTCTCTAGACCACAGAAGTTTAATTAAGAAGCTGAGCAAGGCACAAGATGCTCCACAAAAGCACATTCCCCTGGCAGCTTTTGATAGCAGAAGCTTCATTTTCAGCAGACTAAAGCCTCTCAACTTTGTGGGAAATTAGCTAATCAACTGAAACAGATGTTGCTTGGCCTGGTAAGGGAGGAAGGTTGCTGTCTTTCCATTGACCCAAGACAAATTGACAGCCAGGACTGAAGAGTTTTAGGGTGCATG
Source organism: Ramphastos sulfuratus (assembly GCA_013399055.1). Taxonomy (NCBI): domain Eukaryota; kingdom Metazoa; phylum Chordata; class Aves; order Piciformes; family Ramphastidae; genus Ramphastos; species Ramphastos sulfuratus. The sequence goes on from WBNM01023577.1 coordinate 23,452, forward strand.
GGACTAATAAATAAATACCAATAAATAAAAGTGGGTAACTTGACACTGGTCCATCCTCACTGGTCCAGGGGATTGTAAATGGCACCACAGACATCTCTTGTGTTGCACAATACTACAGTGGGGGTGGCATGCAGGCAAGCTACCATTCTCACCATTCATTCACTCTGACCATCTCTAGACACCTGTGGGTGTTTCTGGATAGCCTTTTGAGGCCATGTCAGGTTTCTAGCTTCAGCATGCCACCTACTCAGAAGGCCCTAGCCAGCTTTAAATGGTGCAGACTTTGCACAAGTATCCAGCACTTTCTCCTTGCCCTTTCTCCTTGAAGACTCTCTACTTTGAGGGACTCTGCTTCAAAGCTTTCTCTAACTTTTGACACTGCTGTTATTAAGTAAGTGGAGCTTTTGGCAAATTCAGCTCAGCTGCTAGAAGTAGTAGGAGGCCAAAAAGGAGGTACATATCAGAAATATTAATTTGGAAGTCAAGAAAATGTCAGCTGGATATACTGATTGCTTGCATTTAAATAAAAACAAGCTACTGTGAATGTTATGGAGCCAGGGAAAAATAACTGCTTAGCACTACTTGTATGTCACGGGGAGAACTGCAGCCATCAGCACATCATCAGCTCACTATCAGGATAATGCTGGAGAATAGGAGCAGGATTCACTGAAATCTGCCCAGTTTAAGCAGGAAAAAAATCAGAGACTGTGATGCTTTTTGGAAAACCATGATGAAACCTTTAAAACCCCAAACTGACAGTCCTGAATCCCCTTATCGGTATGAGGGACTAATTGCAACTGGAAGCTATATCCTTTCCTACTCTCTCTTTCTGACTGTATCTCAAGAATAGACAGCTAAGAACATCCTGAACACCAAAGAGACCTGCTGCACTTATTAAATAGCCAGAGCCACCACTGAGCTCCTCTTCCCAAGCACTACTTAATCTTTCCTGGCAGAACTACCTTTATGGATATCCTTTTCCACACGAGGACACAAAATGTGTCTGTAGCTCTGGGCAGATTCTGTGCATCCTTTTCCAACCTCCTTTGTTTAAATTTTTTTTTTTTTTAAATCCCAGTCACCCATTCTTTTTTCTTGTTAGTTTCCTTCCTCTGTCCAATATAATTTATTACTCTTTTAAAGAAGTAACAGTATAAGTTGTGATGACTATAAAGGTGAAGATCAAATGGGAAAATAATGAGAAGCAGTAACAGAAGGGGGAAGCAATTGAAAGAATTTTGTATTGAAGTTACTTAGTCAGTACAGTATAAGCATGTGGGAGGGCTGTTGCACAGGCTATCTTTTGTTCACATTCTCTCTCTTTTTATTAATGCCTGTGGCTTGTGACATTCCTCCTTACCCCTGCTCCCAGTTTGCTCACTGATATCACAGTATCACACAGTATCACAGTATCAGCAAGGTTGGAAGAGACCTCAAAGATCATCAAGTCCAACCCATTACCACAGCCCTCAAGACTAGACCATGGCACCAAGTGCCACGTCCAAACCTGCCTTGAACACCTCCAGGGACGGTGACTCCACCACCTCCCTGGGCAGCCCATTCCAGTGGGGAATGACTCTCTATGGAAGCTGTCATAAGGAGTTGGTGTATACAATATTGTGCTTGGTTTTTCTTTTTTACTTTGCATGAATACCTTTCAACCTCACAGTTCATTTGCTGAATTCAGCAAATGAATTTTTTGCTCTTTACCATAATTCCTCTGGTCACACCACAACTGCTTCCTCAGTGTCACCATTTCAATAATGATGCTGCTGGATCTTGAACAGAAAATATGTCAAAAGCTGGTTTGAAATCTGCCCTCAATAGATCTTCTTGTTGCTTTTCAAATGAAGGGGTTTCTGCAGTTCTGCAGTACAATTGACTGTATTACTTTGAAGTGGTTGGGCACACAGCCCTCCAGAAAGCTATCCCTTTTCATTGCAACAATTTCAATGTGCTGAGCAAACTGAGGGAGCCCTTAAAAAGTCCACTGTGTCTTTTTGTCTCATCTATTTATTAACACTTGGCAGAAGCAACAGCTCTACATCTCTGTTAATACACAACACAAGGTTCTTGTGTTCTGTAAGGACATTTCAACCATTTCCCCCTCATCATTCTCATTTGATGAGACAGAAGTAAGACAACATAATTTAAGCAACCCTGTGTTTCATACAAAGGCCATCACATGCTGAAAATGATACCTGTTGTATTGTCAGGTGTCCAAAGCCATTACAATTGAATCACTGTGAAGTTAGTAGACAGCCAATCACTAGATCAGAAAAGAAGTACAAGACTTCAGATGGTATCAAAATGAAAAGAGGACTGGAATAGTTTGTTGGGTTTTTTTTTTTTTCTTTGCTTGGTTGCTTGGTTTGTTTTCGTTTTCCACAAAAGTCTGGTTGTCTATTTTTTACTTCTCTAGTACCATAAATTTGAGATTATTTCCTTAGAGGACTTAGGATATTTTTTATTCAAAACTGAAGTCCACTCTTGAGGATTCCAGAAAAGAAGTAGCAACTTTTTTCTTTTTTTTTTTTCTTTTCTTTTTTCCCAGTGGAGGTAAGAGCTCTTCTCTAATAAAAATCTGCCTTCAAGTCTGTTATTTCCCATCCTACTATATCCTGAATTCTGACAGTAAATTATGGATGGGTCTGTGAAGTTAAACTAAGTTTAAGGTCTTCAAGGAACAAAGGTGGTGGAGAAACAGGCATCAATACTGTTTTAACTGACACCTGACTTTATGGGAAATTTCATTTCAAAAAAAGCATATCTGTAAGTTATGAAGACATTTACGTGGGATCAGTATCATGAATACTATTTTTCTAAAGAGCTGTGGGACAAAAAGGCTCCATTTGTCCTCTTCATGGCCAACATATGCTAAGTGAACAACTATTACAGTGAAATGTTACAGCAACTCCTCTCTTAACCTTGAAAAGATCCTGGAACTTGTTTGTAAGAACAGCAAAAAGAAGAATAACTTAGAAGTCTGAAGGTCAATGACTTAACAAAACCTGCACTGAGAAATGTTTTCTCCCTCTCAAATTCATTAAAGGTCACATTCTTTTCTGGAAGCCTCAGTGGATGATCTTTGATCATTCTGAAGCTCTTCTGTGGATTTTTATTGGCTATTATTTAATCTGGCCTATTTTTCTAACCTGTTCCCTTAAAACTTTTAGCAGTAAAGAGGTGAAAAGCTTGTAAGTGGAACTGCACCTTTCTAAATGTGTTCCACCTAATGGTATTTTTCTACTTCATGTTTATCTCAGTTTAAAGACTCCAAGCAGAGCTTTTCTGATGTTTTATTATGGACAGCTGGTCTGTAAATTATAAAGGATTTTATAGACTATAAGAAGTGATTCACAGGCAATCTGTTTTCTTCAGATAATTTAGTAAGGTCTTTCCTTTAGGCCTCGTGGCTTGCAGGAAGAATTTTGAATTTCAACAAGATTAAAGTTATGATTAAAGCATCCCATTATGCAACCTGTTCCAGGAAAGTTATATTGTGAAGGTGGAATAAAGCTGTATGTCTTTACTTAAGACAAAATCTTTTTTTTCCCCCCTTTTAATTTATAGGCTCCTTAATTCATGTGGCAGATCACAGTGATATATGATACAACAAATAACAATACCTTATTATTCCTCTCTAGAAGCATTATTTATTTCTTTGTTACTGGCATTTGTTGAATTATTTTTCGTACTCTGGTAATCCATATTTGAAACTGAGATCAATGCCTATTGCCTAAGAAGTATTCACTTAATACACTAAGAGCCTTTTTGTTTAACATTCAGTTGTTTAGAACTAATATTTTTCTTTTTCCTTTTTATCATTCAGTTGTTTAGAACTAATATTTTCCTTTTTCCTTTTTGTTTATCATTCAGTTGTTTAGAACTAATATTTTCCTTTTTCCTTTTTGTTTATCATTCAGTTGTTTAAAACTAATATTTTTTCCTTTTTGTTTATCATTCAGTTGTTTAGAAGTAATATTTTTCTTTTTCTTTTTTGTTTATCATTCAGTTGTTTAATATTTTTTCTTTTTTCTTTCAGAGCCAGAAACCTGGAAAATGCATTCTTCAAGATAGGGAGAAAAAAAAATTACAAAGCACCAAAAGAACCAAGGTAACTTTTCTAACCTCCACGCTCGCTGTTGCTTACTCCTGCCAGGCAAAAGGAAAGCTGTCAGTGACCAGCCAGGGAATGGCACACCAGAGAGTGTCTCAGATTGGCATAAGGAAGTCTCCTTTACCTTGCTTAACAAAATCAAACCTGTTGTCTTTTAATGGGATACAAACGGGGAGGCTATCGATTGCTAACAAAAAACAAGTCGCTGTTTACCATACCTTCTACTTCAGAGCCAAAGCAATGCCCTCAAAAAGCAATCCTGGATCTGCAGAGTCATTAAGCCATTAGTCATCCCTGCAGCTTCTTTCCTTGTACAACGAAAGCTCCAGAGTGAAGCAGAGTAAGTGCAATTCTTGTTAAGTTCAGCTCCTAAATATGCAGAGATCTCAGGATCTCACCATTTGGTACTGCTTTTGCAATCAAAAAGCCTTGGTGGTAAAATGTGCATGGATGTGTTGTGTGGTGGGAGAGGAGAGATGGCTGCAGTTTCCTCAGGACAGCAAACAAAATGGAACAGTGATCTCATCCAGTATGGCAAGTCCTTTGTGTCTGACCTAAGTGCAGAGTGTAAATTAATAGCTGTTTTTCACAGTTACTTCAGTGCATCCCATCCTACTTATCTTTTGTGTCAAAAGGCTCGAATGCCAATGCTTCGGAGAAGATAAAGCAAGAGCAAAATGCTCCTTAAGGCTACTTGCACATGACTCACACGGAAAGACAAAAATACTCCGTTATGGCTCCTGTTAAGTGAGATCTTTTTTTAATCGTCAATTACATCCTCACACTATTTTTATCTGCTATGAAAACAATCCTGCCGAGCAAGCAGAGAGCGAGGAACGGGGAGGGCACTGTGCACATGCAGTTAAAAGCAACTTCATGGCACTGGGAGCCCTGAAGAAACGAAAAATAGAATATGAACCAAAAACTAACCTCCCTCTCCTCCATTCGCAACACCTAAAACAACAGGCTGTGAAAATGGTTTCATTAAAAAATAACAAGCACACGCTCACCAGGGGATAGATCAGGGCAAACTCAATAAAAAATTCTTCAATCATTGCTGAAGTAGGTCAACCAGAATTAATTCAAAGGGCAAACATTCAAACTGAGCCTGCCACCTCCCCACCTCACCCCACCTCCCCGCTGCATGTCTCTCTGCCTGCCCTTTGACGAGGCCAAGTGGAGACCCACGCGGAGTTATTACTTAACTCGCCACAGTGGGTCTCTTTCTCTCCTCAAGGTAAGCTGATAAGCCATGGATTTCCTCCAGATTTACATTGATGTGAAACACAGCAGAGCCTAGTGGTATCTGGGAACACAAAACACAGAGCAGTGTGGCCCCCCAGCTTAGGAGACAAGCTGTAAAACCACTTTCTGGTAGGGCACCGGCCATGCAAATTTCTGTCAAAGAGACATAGCCTAGAAGACAGAAAGTGTGCAGAAAGCAAATGCCAGGAGACAGGAGTCAGACACAAAAGCCTATGGTGGTAGCCAGCTAAAAAACACAAAAACTTGTACTGCTCAGCCAGGATCCACATCCTGCCCTGTGCTGCTGGGACAGTGCCCTGGGACGCACTGATGTCTTTGCTAAGCACATCAGCTGGACCAGGGCACCGTTCCCTTGAGCTGACCTTCTGTTGGCATGAAGCAGCTCTGATGTATTGTACAATATTAATTGACTTAATGGCTTTCAGCTCTATGGCTTCTGCACGCAGTGAAGCTGGCCTAGCACTAGATGTTCTTCCAAACTTATTTGTCTTGCAGCAATGGATTTTATGAATCGTTATTTGGTTTTAAATTCTCTCTCTCTTTTCCCAGGTGAACTGTCATTTAATTTATAGTAGGAGAGAATAATTCAGGTCATCATGAAAGAAAAGCTTGGTTTTTTTTTTTTTCCTTAGCTGACTCTAGTAAAATACATTAACCTCCCCTTCCCCACCCCATCAGCCTTTTCAAACCAGACCTCATGACTGAGCCTTGAAATGCAGACAGGACCAGTTAACTCTGGGGGGTGCAGTCTCTTAACTGTTTTATTTAAGACCCCCATCTAATGAAACAGCTGTCACACCTCCCACCGCCCTAAAAAGCCAATTAACCCTATCCCTAGAAGAGTGCATCCTTATGATATAACAAAGAAGTGCCACTCTTCCTTCACCACCAGCAATGACATAGCTGCATCAGTAGCGAGAGCACTAAGCTGTGCCCAGACTTTCAGCCTGTGAAGGGCACTGCCCCAGCCAGAAGAGGATAGTGGCGTTTTTGGTTAACAATCAGGCTTTGCCCAAGCATGAAAGGAAGCTGTTTCTTTGCCACATTTGCAAATAGCAGGCAGCCCTTTTAGTTGAGAGGCAAGAGAAATAATATGAAGCTTTGGTGAACTTGGCGCTTCCCCCAGAAAGCACTTAAGGGAACTGGGATGCCTATAATACCTGTAAGACAAATGCAGCCAAGCTTTAAAAAGTTAGAAGCTTTTTTTTTTTTTTCTTTGGGAAAGAGACCTCCTCCTTATACACACCACTTAAATGACAAAAGCTGGATTCTACTGCCATGAGTATCAATAGGCATTTTGTCCTTAATTTTAGTCAGAGCTTTATCTGCTCCTAAGAGAGAAAATCAATGTCCTAGAGCAGACATGAGATTGGGTTGCTAGCAGCCTTCTACTGGGAGACAGATTGGGGCCTCAGTTTCTGCCGTGCTCTTTTGTGAAGCCAACACCAACAGATAAAGGAGCAGTTGAGCACCATCTTCTGCACTGTGGCTACATTCAATCTCCCACTGTTCAATTGCCAAGGGATGGATTTAAAAACCATATTGAATTACTCAAAACAGGAGAACGAAAAAGTCTGCCACTGTTTGCCTTACAAACAACCCCTTCACCATGAGCTTTTTCCTCCCATTCCTGCCAAGAGCATCACCTGCCCTGCAGTTTGTGTGCCGAGCGCATGGCACATGTCCCACCAACACACAGTGCCACACTCCTCTGCCATGTCCCGACAAGGGAGGTAGAAACTCCAGCAGCAACACCATTTACATCTCACATATCATTCTGCACTACAGCCATGGTCATGCCAGTGCTTGTGGAGCCAGGCAAACTCGGCACTCAGGAGAAGTGAGGTCAAACATTGCCAATGGGTTCCGGAAGAAACGACCGACACTGTGGTGTACATCAAATATCTAAGCCTGGTCTTGAGGGAACAGAGGACATTTTACATAAGCTCTTCTGTGCAGAGGGAGGAGTGTGGATCACTTGGCTGTGTTATTACAGAAAGATTGTTGCCAAAAACATTATCTTAAAGTCTCGTTTAGATTTAAAAGCAATTTTACTGTTAATTGTCTGTACTCTCCTCACTCCATAGTTCAGCATGCCCAAGCCTGTTTCAGTTTCATGAAATGGTCATCTTTATTACAGCCTTGGCTTACAATTGTATAAAAGCAGGGTTTTTTCCTCTCTTCCTCTGTAAAATGCCACGCTTGACTACCCAGGGGCCAAGAGAAGAATTTGTGCTACTGAGACAAGGGCATCAGTTTCCATCATCAACCTCTCTCACTCATGCTTTCAGATAGTCTGGCTACTTGGGAGAGGGTTTTTTCCCTTTCCAGTGCACGGACAGAAATAATTCCCTGCCAAACACCCTAAAGAACATATTTCCCCTTGAACCCTGGAAACAATGAAGCTGACAATGTGCCATTATTTCTCACTTTTCTGGCATCTTGATTTCTTTCCAACGTTACTCTCTTGTAAAGAATCTTTGTAGCACCTCCTATCCATCAGGGTCCCTTTCCCTTTACTCCTGCAACTTAAGCCTGCAAAGTCTTTTAGGCGAGTTGTACAATCCATGTCCTTGTTCAGGTCTCTATTTGAAGATGAGGTGATACACCACGGTTGTTAATTTAGAACCAAAAAGCAGAACTATTACCCTTCTGTACTCTGCTTTCTCTTGCCAGTTGCATGTATCTGGAAGACTTTACTGTGCTAGCTTTAAAACACATAAACAGAGCATCTGGACTTTGTCTTAATGAGATAAGGTTTGCTCTACACTTTCTCAGTGGAATTATCTTCACTGTATAATTGATATCAATGACTTCAGAAGCAAGTCCTTGTTCTGCCAACAGCATGCTCTGCAAGGAAATGAGTGAGCTAGGGAAGGCAGGCCTCCCTTCCAAGGAAACGTTTGGGCTTGGCTAATTACGAAACAAATCACAATGGAAAAAAGTCTCACTCTGCTGACCTCTCAAATTCTCTGAATGTTGTAGAAAAAAAAAAATGTGCACACTTGTGAAACTCCAGACCATAAGGTATTTGGGCTTAGAGGTGAGCTTTGCAATGTCAGGCACAGAAGCCTCCTTCCCACTCCTTTAGGATGCTCTGCTACAAAATTCTTGGCAAACATGGGAAGCTAATACTTTATTCCTGCTGCACTGAATTATCAATCCAACTTCTGAACAGGCAGACTTCCTATTCAGCTGAAGGCTGAAAATTTGGAAGAGATGCTCATAAGCCTTTTGTGAAGAGTCCAGCCTTTTGAGCCCACGGAGGAAAACAAGTCTCAGCCTGCTTTAAAAAAAGCCTCTAGGTATTTTACTTTGCAAGGGTGGGTTTGAGAATGTCAGTGAAGAGGAAGGAGTATGAGTAGGAATTTATTGTCACCCTGAGTAGAGAAGATAAAACAGACTTTTCTCCTACCACATACTTCGAAGTGAAATGGATCAATTAGTTTGGGGCTTATAGCAAGCACCTCTTTCAGTACTAGTCTTCTGATCATTAGTTACAGCTTGGTCACAGAGAGGGAGACAAATTGGTTTCTTAGCACCGTTTGGAGTCTTCATTCCTCTCATCTTTAGTGAGCCTTCCCTCACTTTTTTTTTCTTGGCTTCACTTGTTTTGTCAGAATAAAATGAGCCAAAGTGAATCACTTAATAAAGGTGAAAAGTTATAATAGACAACATTATCTCTTCCTTAACAATGTGAGACAGACCAGTATTCCACTTATCACCTCCCTCTGCCACGCAGGTATCTTTAGCCATCTACCTTCAGCGCCGCCCGGCTCTGTAAGGTTAATTAAGCTCATTTGAGCTGGAATGGGTAAGGGAAGCTGCCCCGAGGTCTGCACAAAGCGAAGTGATGCATTGCATAAACACTCCAGGAGCCACAGTCCTGGGTACAAGGACTACAAGGCAACAAAAAGGGCAACGAAAAGGCAGGTAGGCAGCGCTGTGACGACCTCAGACCCCACCGGGACACACGATGCTTGTCTCCCTTTCCTCTGACCACAGGGCTGAATTCTTTCCAGAACTTGGGTGTGCTCAGATGTAGAAGGGAAAGGTTTTAGCTCTCATCCTTTCATCTCCTCTAGGGGTGGCTCGGGTTAGCACAAAACTTGTCTCTGCTCACCAGTTTTTTTCTTTCCAGTATGCATTTCACTGTACTTGCCTATCTGGAATTACATGGCCCAAGTTTCTAGCTTTCTCAGGAATTTTCAGTGCACTGTGTGGCTGCACAAAAGAATTCCTGTTGTGCCAGCAGTCACTTCCTTCCTCCTCCCAACTACTCTAAATGCACTTAACACCCACTCCAGGTTTGAACCCTGCAGCTACGTATTTACACCCTCCTCTTGTGCATACATATGGGTCCTTGTATTCTTTTTTCCTATTTGTAATCTAGGTGATCTAATTCCCTCCCTTAATCTCTGACCACATCTGACTTGACTTTAACCTCTAGTTAACAAATTTCATTAGAAGGCTTCATAAAGAGAGCTTTGTAACAAGACATTTGAAAAAAATAATTAGCTATATCTACGTTCTAATAACACAGGGGGTGGGAGTGTGTGGAGTGTGTTTCTGCATTGTTGTAAATATTTTTGTTAATGCCAGTAGGGCATCAAAAGTAACAGTAAGCTAATTTATTAAAACACCAAACATCCATTTTCCTGCTATGGAGATTAAATCCACTGGCCACAATATCATTTCTGCCACTATTCTTGTCTTTTAAAAAACCTTTTCAATTGACAACTGTTCTCATTTAATAGCTGAGGTTGTTTTCAGTGATAATCCACACATAAGAGTGACTCTGCTGCTGCAGTTTTGCTGAAATCTCAGACGAATGCCATCTGGCCCCCGTGATTTACTGACATTTAATTTCCTGAGTTCTTCCATTTCACACACATGCACATACATATATATAGATATACAGAGAGAGAAATACAGAGGCTGAGAAAGTTAAGGTTGTTCAGTCTGGAGAAAAGAAGGTTCCAGTGAGACCTTAGAGCAGCTTCCAATAAAGGAAATTATGGGTAGGGACTCTTTTTCAGGGAGTGTAGGGATAGGACAAGGGGTAATGGTTTTAAACTGAGAGAGGAGTGATTTAGATTAGCTATGTGCTGGTTTAAGGCTAATTGGAATATTTTANTTAGGAAGCAACTCTTTGCTGTGATAGTGATGAAGTACTGGAACAGGTTGCCCAGAGAAGTTGTGGATGCTCACCCTCCCTAGAAGCATTGAAGATTAGATGGGATTTTGGAAGCAACCTTGTGGAAGGTGTCCCTGCCCATAGCAGGAGAGCTGGAACTAGATCCCTTGCAGCCCAAACCATTCTATGATTCCATGATCTATCAAAGGGAGCACTGCACCATCACTATGTGAAGTTCCCCCACTCCAAATTCTCAGCAGCAAAACCCAAAGAAAATGAAATCTTGAGAAGTCCTTGCAACACACTGAAATTCTCTGATTGCTGCCTTATATCTTGAGGGACCTTCTGATTTCTGTGTCTTCTTGCTCCTGATATGCTTCAGCATTAGCTTGCTATGTCCCTTTGGCTATATAGATCTTTCTAATTCTCCCAGCCCAATTAGCAGCCATTTAGAATTTAGCTGCCAACTTTAGTTTGTTCCATAAGCTTACAGCCAGAACTTAATTTCCATCTTTAACACTGCTTTCAAGGATGGGGCCAATTATATATATTGCTCTGCAACTTTGCAGCTTTTCCATTAGATGATAAGCTCAGTGCAGGGAGAAGTTAAAAGTGTTTTTATATATCCTGCATATGTGTGAACACATACAAGGAAATCTTTAGTCTTTTTCAGTACCAGGTCTTTTTACTAGTGACAATGAGAATGTCACTTTTCATTACAGTATGAATTACTTATGAATATTTTATTACACTGTATGAATTAATTATGCTGCCATCACCATACAAAGGGCTTAAATCAGTTGCTTAAACATAGATATCTAGTGTAATTGGAGATGTTCCATTTTAAAACTCATGCATCCACTGGGTTGGGAAGAGTTAATAATTTAGGGGAAAAATACACTGACTTTGTTCTACATAGTATTTTGAATACCTTCTTTCAAGCAGCAGGATTTATACCTTAAGAGGGAGAAAGGATGTATTCAACAGACCAAAGCAGAATGTTAGTTTCAGTTTGGGGTTTTCCCTCCTCCCCCCACCCTGGTACCAATGTGTGCAATAAATGAGACTCATTTGAAGCAATCTTTAAGGTCACAAAAAAGCTGAACTATTTCTGCCTCTGGAATTTAATTCACAAAATGTATCTCCTCCCCCACTATATGTAAATCTGAGTTAGACAACGAAAATGGTCTTCATTGAGGTACTAGCTCCAGACAGACTCCTGAGACTCTTCAGAAAGGGGGGAGGGAAGGATAATATTTTAAAAGCAACTCTGAAGCTAGTACAGCTTCAGGCTCATATGAATTCACATACATCTTTCTGATATAAATATCACACCCCTATCTTTAGGAAAAAAGACACCGGATCATGACCTGCTTCCAGTAATACTTTAGCACTAATAGGGATTTTTTTTTGTCTCCCTATCAAACCAACACAATTCACCTTGAAGTAGGTTATTATTTCTTACTCAAGGTTAGAATTCAGCAAATCTTAGGTCTTTGTAATTTGAATAATTTCCTGTTTGGTGACACTAGTGATGCTAGGAGACTCAGACAGTCTAGTGTGCAGGCACTCTGGGCAATTCACCTCTTGATAAAGGTGATAATTTGTGCCCCAAGCCTAGGAGTGGATTTTTGGAAGGAGAGACTCCACTGAAGGATCAAAAATGAAACCTCCAGAATGCCTGTGCTGTGAGTCTCCTATTGTAGATGGCTTCTTGATGCAATTGCTAGGTTGAATTAATTTTCAACTCTTACCTGACTTTGAACTCAAATAACGAGATGCAATCAAGATGAACATTGCTCATGCTTAAATGACATAATGATGTTATGATGAAATCCCAAGGCATTAAAAACTAGTCCATTTATTCCTACAAGCAGTCCCATTGAGGTTCATGAGACCAACTGGTTGCACACATTAAGCAACCTTATACAAAACCAGAAATCATTTCAAAAGTTCACTTTTCATCATAGCTGCAGTTTCTGTTGTTTTGTTTTATTGAGCCTAGTTAGTGAAACAAGAAACATTATATACCAGTTATAGATTCTATTAGGATCAAGAGTTTATGAACACCTGTGTAATCTAAATTCTTCAAAATAAGAGTAATAAAATACTGAAACAGGTTGCCCAGAACAGTGGTAGAGGCCCCATCCTTGAAGGTCAAAGTTGATGGGGCCCCTGACCAACCTGATCAAAGAGGTCCCTGTTCATTGCAGGGAGGTTGGACAAGATGACGTTTGGGCATCTCTTCTAACCTGGTGCATTCTATGATTCTATACAGCACTGCAAACCCAACTCAGAAATGTTGGTGTTTGCTGAAAAGCAAAAAACCCAAACCCCAGACAACAGAATGAAAACAAAATCCTCAACGAAATCCCACCCTGTGAAAAACATAGACCTGTCTCGTCTGGCAATTTGTCACCCAATCTCATCCCTCTTATTCTCTCCTAAGGTTCCTCTGCACTGGGCTGCTTCCTCTCTGCCCATGCAAGAGCTTCCACAAGGTCCCTATTTGCTGCTAGCTTGCAACTGCTCCAGCTAATGAAGATAAACTCTTACTCTAATGAAGATTTGGGATGCTGTTAAGGTGCACTCCCGCATCTCAGACCCGATCAGTAACGACCAAAGCAAATGAAAGGCATACATAGTCTTTAGAAAGTAACGTGGCTTCTTTACAAAAGCAGCGAGTTTAAATGCTAAACTTCCTCAACAAATCATCTTTAAACCCAGCGCTGAAAACACGGCATTTATTTTTAGGCACGCTAAGACAAAGGACCCTGCTATGTTTAGTAATACAGTGCAGGAGAGCTGAGCGCTGCTATTGAAGCCAGCGCTCCTCCTTCTGCGAGAAGAAAAGCTTCACAGGTAAACAAAGACAAGCAGGAATTCAAGATTGCTGACCACAGCCACAGCCCCTGGGAGAGGTATTTCGGGAGCTCAGTGTCTGTGCTGTTAGCAGCAGCGGGGACCGCAGGCTCAGCAGATGGCTCACAAACACTGTCCCACCAAGCACCACAGCATCTCGCTGATCTCACGGTTCAAGATGGTTCTTATAGCTGTTGTGTGGGCTGGCTCTGCAGCTCTGCTAACATGCCTCATCCGAGGTCCCAGCAGAGATAAACAACATTATCCAATCGCAGTAACTTTTCTGCTGTAGACAAAGGCTGATTATCTGCAGCGATTATTACTGCAAGGTGCAAGAGATTCCCATTGAAGCACCTGTACTAAATAAGGCATTGTCTGCAGCCAAAGGTGGAGAGAGAACTGCAGGAACAAACCTTGCTGTACAGTAACTCTTTAACCACTTTGATGCATATGCTTCCACCTGGATTCCACATAAATTCTAACAGCAAAATTTTGCATGAGATTGGTCTATTGCCATTACACACTTTGTCCACAGCAAATGGAAATCCTAGAAATAAAATTTAAAACTTCCTAGAAAGCAAGAATGCCAAACACTTGCCTTGATGAAAGTGCAGTATCTGTTTCCCAGTGGTTATAATGGCCTATATCAGGGATAGTGTGGCCAGCAGGACCAGGGAAGTCCTTCTGGCCCTGCACTCAGCACTGGTCAGGCCACACCTTGAGTACTGTGNACAGCTGTGCTTGCATGTCTAGAAGCTAAACTGAGGTGCTGAGTAGGCTCACACTAAACACAGCAAAAGTGTATTTTCACCAAAGCACAGTGACACATGAAGGGTGTGTCACCCTCAGAAGCTGCTTCTGAGATGAAGATTTCTGGGGAATGAAAGCAAACAGAAAGAATCTTGCAAAGGATAAAATGTAATCTTTCTTCAGTGTTTTTAAAATGATGTGAGAGAAGATGCTAAACTTTAATGTTCACCTCTCGAAGCGCAACCATTCCTTTCCACCCCCTCCCCTAGCAGGCTATTAAGGTTAACAGAAATATAGTAGGAAACACATAGCCATATCATCACTTCTGCCTATATGCCCAGAAGTGAATTGGGAACATCCATATTAGAAAAAAGCTACATGAATTAATAAGGTTTTAGCAAGGGACCTGGAGACCCACATCACCCCTGGAATGCAGAAAACATGTCTAGTTACATAAAAACTAGGTGAGAACTACAAACTGGCCTCTGGGAATTTTGCAGATGAATGTTTGGGATCCGGAACTGAACAGGGGGAAAATTTCAAGTCCAGATAAGGCTTTAATTATTGATCTCTTAATACTTCCCTGTCTCCCTCACATTAGTCTCTCAAAGGGTGAACTGCTTCTTCGCGTAGCTCCATTTAGTGTAAGGATGTATTTGATCCCGTGGCCTCAGCAATGCCCCACACAGGCAGTGACCAGCTGCTATGTGTGCAGTGCCTGATATGGGGCTGGCTGAAAAGCTCTAACCATTTTTTGCCATCCAGACCTCAAAACCTCAGCTACACCATGATACCTGCTATCCTCCCTGGCTGCAGTGCTAGAAAAACCTTTAACTAAACCAGCTAAGGAGCGAAAAGCCACCACGGAGAAGGCAAAGGGAATGTGTCAGTGAAATAGAATCATAGAATCATAGAATGGTAAGGTTGGAAGGGACCTCAAGGATCATCCAGTTCCACCCCCCTGCCATAGGCAGGGACACCTCCCACTAGTACAGGTCACTCAAGGCCTTGTCCAACCTGGCCTTGAACACCTCCAGGGAGGGAGCAGCCACAACCTGTTCCAGTGCCTCACCACCCTCACTGTAAAGAACTTCCTCTTGACATGGTTTCCTGGCATTGATGATGTTTAAGTGGTCACCTATTGTCAATGCCTGGGCAGAGAGAGAAGCACGTGGAAAAGTCTCCCTCCTTGGTGGAAGGAGGTGCAGGGAGGACAGTGGATGCAGCACTGCAAAGCCAAGAGCAAGCTCCAGGCAGAGAAGGGGGCATCAGCTACATTGAGCACTAAGTAGTTGGCAGCACCCAAATGAGCTTCTTTTTGGCCTTCCGCTCCTTCCCTCTTGGGGCTGCCTCTGCCCAGGGGCAAGCAGCCAGTTGCAATCCCCTGCTGTCTCCCCTGGGCCCACTAATGGTCTGTGGCTATGGGAATAATGTGATTTGTCAGGAAGGGGACAAATGCTGCAATAACAACGTCCACCAAAACTCAGGCAATGGTGTGGTATAATCATCCCTGCAAGACACCCTCAGTACAGCTAAGCTGGAGAAAGCCAAGTGCAGAAAGACATTATTTGCCTGTCCTTTATTGAAAATTTCCAGAAAACCAAATGCTGCTGTCCCTAGAGACCTGAGCAAGTAAGCTAAGTGACAGGGAAGATAAATGCTTCTTATTGCCAGTGACATACCCAACAGAGAAATAGAGAGGATATTTTCATAACTTTGTTCTTTAAATGCCTTTGATAGAAAACCAGATTCATGGTTTGGGCTCTGAGGGAGAGCAAAATAAACTTAGAACTGTACAAGTAGTTGTGCACCCATGGATGCAAGTATGTGATCATCAGTGCAAAGAAGGGAACAGCATTAAAGATAAGTACTCTACCTCTGAATAGAAAGGCCCTACCTGCTGTTCTCAATTTTCCTGACTTCTGTTCCCATTAGAATCTCTCAAATAAAGTAAGGTACAATTCAGTATCCTATGAACAAAGTCATAGCTTCAAAGAGGAACCAACCCAGATTTTCCTTTTAGAGTTATACCATAAATAAAGGTACTAGAGGAGACAAAAAGTAATTATTCTTCAAATAGTCGTCTGTGTGTTGTAAAAAAAAGCTAAAAAAATATTATATTCAATAAAAGAAACACATAAAAGATACTTTTTAGTAGGCCTCTGATAGCCTCTAATACCAACTTCAGATCAACATAATTACTTTAATTCCACAATTATCCTCAGACTGGTAAAGGAAAGAGAACGAGGGCCAATGACATCTGTTCCACCTTGTAGTCTAAACATTAATGTTAAGCACAACCAAGCATGATTACTGTCAAGAAAAGGATCAGCACTATCCAAATCCAGTATTGCAAAATAAGGTCCCCAGACCATGCAAACATGAATGCATATAGAGGAATACAAGGAAGCATTTTTAAATCCCTACTTTAAGAAGTTTTCTAGAATCAGTAAAAGCATAGTAAGGATGGACCTAACTACTTACGAGGGGAGCCTGAGGGAGCTGGGGCTCTAGTTTGGAGAGGAGGAGACTAAGGGGCGACCTCATTCATGTTTAAAAAGATGTGCAGGGTGAATGCCAAGAGCATGGAGCCAGGCTCTGCTGGGTGATGCCCAATGACAGGACAAGGGGCAATGGGTGGACGTTGAGGCATAGAAAGTTCCATGGAAACATGAGGAGGAATTTTTTCCCTGTGAGGGTGAAGGACACTGGAAGAGGCTGCCCCAGGGGGCTGTGGAGTCTCCCTCTCTGGTGATATTCATAACCTGCCTGGATGTGTTCCTGTGTGATCTGTTCTAGGTGCTCCTGCTCTGGCAGGGGGGTTGGACTGGATAAGCTTTCAAGGTCCCTTCCAACCCCTAACATTCTGCAATTCTGTGATACTTATCTTTCTAAAACTTTTCATATGCTTCATATCTGTCTTTAAATCCTTTGGGGTTTCCAGTCTGTTTATACCTTTAAAGGTGGTTAAATCCTAGTTGCTACACAGGCAAAAATAGCTGGGTATCTCTCCCCTCAGCAGCTTGATAAATGAGAACTTGTTAAGTGGAAAAACCCCTACCCTGTAATATAGGGCAGGCTCTCTGTCTTATATTCCATCTGTCTTCCCACCCACACTGTAACAAATACACTTATTATGTGGTTGACATTAGGCCAGACTGGAGAAGGCATTGATTTTCCAAAAAAATCCAACAAGGCAGGCTATCCTCTAGCCTTGGTCTTCTGGGAGAAATGGGCAAGGAGCAGCAGGGCTATTTGGGCAGCAAACTGGAGAACAAGTGGCACTCCAGTTAGGTCTCAGCTCCCTCTCAGTTCTCATCTGCATGTAAAGGACCCAATGAAATCTATAGCCAGTGGAAGTTGCAGTGCTTTCCCCTCTTCTAAGGCCATTTACTTTTTCCACCTGCAGATGCAGATGTTTCTCCTACCTACCACATGCCAAATAGTTGTGGGAATGCTATGGACTTTGGGATCAAAGCTTGCTCACTATATTCAGAAGGTTCAAGTCAGTGAGTATTGTACGACTAATGTTCATGCTTTCACTTTGCACAAGTTAAATTTTATACTGTGGTTTATATTCAGATGAGACAACAAACATAAAGCATCAAATGTTGAATCTTTAAGGCCTAAAATATAAGAATCTTTAAGGCCTAAAATATACCATAGGTCCACATACCAAAGTCAGCATTTGGAGTCCCATACAAATGTGGCTGAGGCTCTATTTCTGCATTAGCCCACATACTAACCAAGGTTTACCCAGACCCCTCTACATAACTGAATTCACCTCAAGATTACCTGAAATTGCACCAAGGCTTTTTGAAAGCCTTAAGAACTGGAGGAAACTATTTGTCAAACTGAGATTGGCTTCTGATAGAATCATAGAATCATACAATAGTAAGGTTGGGACCTCAATGATCATCTACTTCCAATCCCCTGCCATAGGCAGGGACACCTCCCACTAGTACAGGTCACTCAAGGCCTTGAACCCCTCCAGGGAGGGAGCAGCCACAACCTCCCTGGGCAACCTGTGCCAGTGCCTCACCACCCTCACTGCAAACAACTTCCTCCTAACATCCAGTCTAAATCTCCCNTCACCAGACCTATAATCAGAAAATCAGAGTTTGGGTATGAAATAGCTGTGAATGACATCTTTGACATAAGATCTACTCCTGTTCAACACCTTCTGCACGCTCTCTAGACCACAGAAGTTTAATCAAGAAGCTGAGCAAGGCACAAGATGGGGTCTGAGGAGAGCAGAGCAAAGGGGCAGAATCCCCTCCCTTGCCCTGCTGCCCACACTGCTCTTGCTGCAGCCCAGCACACAGTTGCTGTCTGGGCTGCACTCACACTGCAGGCTCATGTTGAGCTTTTCACCAACTCAGACCCCAAGGTCCTTTTCCTCAGGGCTGCTCTCAGCCATTCCCCACCCAGCCTGGAGTTGTGCTTGGGATTGTGCCTTCCCAGCTGCAGGACCTTACACTTGTTCTTGTTGATCTGACAACGAAACCAGTAAAGGAGGGAGTGTAATGTTCAGAAGTCATTCTACCCATTCATACTCACTCTTTAATGTTTCTGGAGCACGAACCACAGTGTACCCATTTGGTAACCTGTCAGTTACACTCTGTTGCCATAACCAAATTCCAGTAGATTCTGTCATTTTCCCTGTCCAACTTCCTTGTAGATGACTAATGTAGGCTCAGGCATAATGAGCAGCCTGTAATGTTCACTCCAGGCTGGTGAAGATTGGCAGTGAAAATGCAAAGGGTTACCTGGCTCCAGTCTGGAAAAGCAAACAAGAGACTTATTCTTAAAACCAGAGGGAAACTGAACCTTCCCATCCTGCACTCCTGCACAGATGTTTCATAACATTGGAACGCAGGGATGGATGGCTATAGACTCTTCAGGAAGGACAGGCAGGGGAGAAGGNGTAAGTCACTGCCCACTGCTCAACTGAACCAGCCCTTTGCTGATGAACAAAACTCTTGCTGCTATCTAGCAGGGAAGCTCAAAATATGAGCCTGGCTCAAGGAATTGTAGAAATGGATTTGGCACTCTAACTACTCAAGGAGTTAGGGTTTCATTTACATTTCCTCCATTACCCTCTTGACAAGTGTAAGGCCACTGTGACCCCCTGCAAAAGCACTTCATCTCTTCAATATAGCAGGTTAGAAGACATTATACCTTTAAACACAGCTATGCTCATGCAGTGTGTGCTCCTCTATTTGAAAGTCAGTCTCTGTCTGATGTGAATATGCTTTCTCTTCAGGGTTTCTGGCCAGAATTTATCAGGTTGTTACTACTTTCTTTTTTTTTTTTTTTTTTTTCTTTCCTGCTAAGATTTGGAGCTGTTCACAGACAGATCAATCCATAGATAAAATGAGATTAAATGTGATTTCTTTTTCCAAGGAGTGTAGTCTGTATGAATACTTTAATGTACCTCAGACATTTTGGTGACCAAAAGAATTATACAGATTGTAGAGCAGCATGAAGATAAAATTAATTGGGTCTCTTTGGATGGCATCTGTTATGAAAGCAGTTAAAATAGTTTTGTGTATTTTGGATGAATTGAGGAAATGTCACTTTGATAATTTTTTTCTCCCCTTCTCCTTTCAATCAGCATCCTTTTTATTTTCATTTTCATACACCTGCTAAGAGTATCCTGCTGTATTCACAGTTCAGCATGAAGGGTTTCATATTTAGTAGAAAATGAACAATTCACACCCTGAAAATTCCAATTATTCAGTTCCCTGAAAGATTCATCTTTGGAGGATCAATGAAAAGAATCCCCCCAATAGGTAGGAGAAAGTGAGAAAATATATTTCCTGTTATTTTTTCCCCCCAATAAAATGTTTTGGGAAAGGGGAGGCTTAAAATCAGTATCTTGACAGCCTAAAGAAACAAACTAAGAGCAAAAGGTTGTTGAAGGATATCTGCCAATTTCACATATTTGCATCATTATCAGGACAGTTTTATTGCAGTTCTAGTTCTGCCAAATATGCTTGAAGAGGAAAATAATATTAAAAGGAAGTTGTACTTTTCCTCTCATTGAGTCATAGAATCATAGAATGCAGCTTTAGATATTCAAAGGAGCTTTGGGATCTTGTTGGGCTCTACTGAATCTATAAATGCCTCTACATCTACAAGAACAGCCATCATAGGAGTAAAATGAGCAGAGACAGACAGGAAATGGTCCTGTTTAACTTCTCTTCTGGCCACTCTTCTGATCTCAAAATCCCATGGACTCTCTAGGCAGCGGAGCTCCCTTTCTAACCCTCCACAAATGCAAATATGCAATCAGCTTTGGAAAATAGACTGAGGTCTGCCATTTCCATTTCACAATGTCTCATGCCAATCAATGGCAGCATTTTGCAGTAATGGTGTCCACTAAAGACAAGTTCATTATTGGCTTTGTCACATTATTCAAGCAACATGAGAGTATCAACAGCTCACAAAAGACAGTGATAAAGACTGGAGGGACAACTGTGCAACATAGAAAACTGCCTCCTTCTGAGAGGGTTACTACCTGAATGGCTTGGTTTGGTCATGTTTCACTGTAATAACCCAGTGGGAGAGAGGGAGGGAGACATGTAATGAAAAAGAAAGAAAAGGTCTGAAACGTACCTCTGGACAGAGGTATGATGCATGGGAACAGAGTGTATTTATAGCCCACCAAGGCCTGTCTTCCACTAGAATAACAGGGACATCATTTACTAAACAAACACCAGCTGCCTATAGATCTCTGACACCTTGACCATTTAGGCAGTTCACAAAACTTCAAACGCAGCCATCTATTAAAGAGCACTAAGAATCAAGGCAAAAAATAATACAGATTGTTGCTCTCAAAGCTGTGGGGGGGAAAAAAACTTGGATAGGCATTTCTTTTCATCCTAGGTACACCACATCAATCTGTCAGAGCCACGTATGGCAGGGGAGGCAACACATCTCTTGTTTCACCTGGAAAACACCACCCAAACCAAGGGTGGCTCTTCTGAAAATAAACACAGGCACGGTCATGCTTCCTCAGTTTCCTCAACAGACTCTGCAGGAAGATTTCCTTCAGCTGCAAAGCTGGAATAAAAAACAAAAAAAAAAAGCCCAACCCGTAAAGCATTTGTAAACATACTTATCTTGCTTGGTTTCCCATTTTTATTTCACGTGGGTCACTTAGCAGTTCTGTGGCATAACAGTAAGACAGTAATTGCTCAGAGCAGTTCAAAAGTCGATGCTCACAGGATGGCATTGCTGAAATTTGGGCTACTGAGAAGTCTTCCCAGCAACCAGATGGGCTATGTGAGATGTCCCAAAGCCTTCTTAGCAAAAGCATCACAACCTCTTCCTCAATATTTCACGGTGAAATAGCTAATCACACAAGGCAAAGGAACTAAAAATTACCCCCTTCTTGCTTCTCTTTTCAGAGCTGCCCTGATGGTAACATCTGCTGGGAGAAGATCTGCAAGACTACATCTCTGCAATCTCCTCCACCTGTGCATTGCAACCTGCCTTACAAGATGGAGCTTGATTGGTTTGTTTTGTGTTTTAAGAAAACCTCATGGAGAGTGGATGGAAGAATTGTGAACCACTCTGGCAGATATGAGAGGCCATTCTATACCCTTCAGTGTTAACAGTCACTCATCACCACCTTGTATGTGTTTTCCAGAGCTGTTATTTACTTGGGCAGGACATCCTAAGACTTCTGTTCACAACTGCTTAAGGTTCAGCTGGACCACAACCCTGAAGGAGAGGAGCTCTGCAGTTGAAACAATAACAGAAGGGCATTTTGCCCACTGTTTTTTATTTCTTGTGCTTTGCTAAATTTGTCCAATGTTGTTTGCCAAAAGCTTGCTCCACTCTGGACTATAGCTCATTCCAGTTAACTTTGAGTAAGGTCATTGTCCTCTCTTTGCAATCGTGTTGTGTTTCCATACTAGTGCACTGCCACAAATACAGTACTGTTCTAGAGGCTTACAGACCTGCAATCCTACAACCTAGCCTAGGTAAGGAGAGTAAAATCTTAGCAGAACAGTACTAACTGGTGTAAGACTTGCTATTTTCTTCTGTGCCTCTATGGAATCACTTGGAACGGCCAGCACTCTTTCAATCACAGGCAAGATACACTTAGCTTAGGGCATGCATATGACATGCACATGTGTTTAAAAGTTGTTTGGATGTGGTGCCTGGGGATATGGTTTAGGGGGAACTTTGTAGAGTAGGGTTCTCGGTTGGACTTGGTGATCCTGAGGGTTTTTCCCAGCATGAATGTTTCTGTGATTCTGTGACATGTGTCCAATGAGGTTTTAATTCCTTTCTGTATGGAACTGACCACTTCTCCAAGCTATCCTGGTGCTTGATTATTCTTCTCCTTTGAAAGACATCAACCTTTCAGGATATCAACCAAAATCTCTTTTCTTGTAACTTCAGCCTGTTCAGCTTTGTTCTGTGAGAACACAGAAAGGTGTCTGATCCCTTCTTTGCAACATTTGTTTTTCATCTGTTTAAGCACAAACACCTTACATGGATATTGACCCAAGTAAGTACATGTTTTAAAGCACCTAAATACAAGCAGTCTCTTAATTATGGAATGCCACAGTTGTAAGCACTAAAATATATGCTATTCAAACACAAATTTTATGTCTAAAGGTAACTAACTGCCTAAGGTATGAGACCCACAAGGCTCATAGCACCAAAAAAAATCATTTTGTTTCTGAGTCATATTGCAAGGAGCAGACATCTATGGGATATATGAGGTCTGAGAGCACCATACAGCAATATCACAGAATCACAGAAACATTCATGTTGGAAAAGACCCCCAGGATCACCAAGTCCAACCATTATCCCTACCCTACAAAATTCACCCTTAAACCATATCCGCAAGCACCATATCCAAATGACTTTTAAACACAACCAGGGTTGGTGACACCACCACCTCCCTGGGCAGCCCATTCCAATGCCTGACCACTCTTGCTGGGATGAAAATTCTTCCTCGTGTCCAGTCTAAACCTACCCAGTCACAGCTTGCATAAGGAAGGAGAAAGAAGCAGGATGATTTCTTGGTTTAGATGGTCATCACTAATGGAGACACAACGCACATTTTGAGAGAAGAGCCACATGAACCATCAAGTAGGAGATTAAAAATCCAGAGACTATTGCTTGGGGGTGATAGTGGCAATTGTTTTGGAGATTACATAGCATAACTACAGTAGCTGGCAATACATTTCTGTCATAAGCAACTATCACGGGAGATAGTAGCTCCTTTAACTATGACACCTTGAGCTGACTTAACAGCATCCTTGTCCCAGACTATGTATTCTTCAGATAATCTTTCCTGTAGGGCATTCTACACTGCCACTCACAAATGTGACCATGGTCTCGATCACAGTTACCAAAATATTAAAACCACTCCTGTGAACCTTACTTTGCTGTGTAAACTGCACTGGAGGTTCAGCTTAAACTGCAGACAGATGTAACACTTTCCCTTTGCACGTTTTCCTTCCCCTTTGGCTAGTTAATTTTAGCAGGTTAAGAGCTTGGCGAGCCGCAGCTGATAAAGCTGTGTTGTGGCGAAAGGCCATCCACCTTCAAAGCAGCAGCTCTGCCACACAGGCTCATTTTCAGCCTGCTTGCTCCCCAGCCACTCTTTCATTCAGCACTCAATTGGATGTTCAAAGCAAATGCAAAGACAAGACTTTAAGCCATTTTGTAAGGTCTCGGGCCAAAAGCTCAACATATCTCTGTGCCGTCTTGTGACTGAGTAGAATGCTTTAATTTTACGTGCCTGGAGGTCTAATCGGTTTGCTTTTATATGGTTGTCTGTCTTCTGTAAACTTCTTTTAAAAGTGAACATTCTTTCACTGGCTTCTTTCTGGCTGCAATCCTCAGCAACAGTTAAATTCCTCCCTTTGTGCCTGGAAATCTTCTTTCATAAAACTCTGTGCTGGAGGTGCAGATGAAAATGACAGTCATTTATCTGATGTCACTTCATCTGGGAGTGCCATGCTCTCACCTGTCAAGACTAAGCCTCTTTACCATGGTCTCTTTAGAGAATTCCCAATGCCTCTCTGAGCTGCAAGGCTTTTCTCTCATGCTCACATCACCTCCAGGGGCAGCTGATAGCAGTGAGCACAGTCAGCTCACCAGCCCCTTGGTGCCCACTGTTCCCCCCATGGGGCCAGGCACAGCCCAGCACCACTCAGGGATGCTGAGATCCTTCCAGTCCTCTGCTATCATCCTGGCTGCTTTTCCCTACTTGATTCTGCAGTGCACACACACACACAAGTGTCCTTTTATCCATCTTCAGGCAGTTCATCTTTTCCCCAGACCTACACCAGCCTTCAGCCCTTAGATCCAACACTAGAACTTTTTGTTTTTAAAAAACCCCCAAACTTCACAGTCTCATACTTGCTCTTCCATGACCCTTGGTCTCTGTCAGCCTTTCCGTCTGGTACCTTTCTGGCTGCCCGGTCCCGTTAAGAGATGCTCACACACAGATACTTGCTGGCCAAAAGAATTGTATGAGTGAGTAAAGGAATTTGGGAAGACAGAAAACTGCCCAGTGCCCTCCAATGTTTGACAGTGCACAGCTGGATTTTCCCTGGCAGCAACATGGCCTGGGCTAAAATCAGGCAGTTTTTAAGGAGGAAGAAGATAGTAAAGGGCTGAGGT
>WBNM01023596.1:50593-62733 GCA_013399055.1 Ramphastos sulfuratus
TTTCTGTTTGGCTGC
Organism: Ramphastos sulfuratus; assembly: GCA_013399055.1. Classification (NCBI taxonomy): domain Eukaryota; kingdom Metazoa; phylum Chordata; class Aves; order Piciformes; family Ramphastidae; genus Ramphastos; species Ramphastos sulfuratus. Next base: position 50,609 of record WBNM01023596.1, read on the forward strand.
TCTCCAGCCACTCCGACCCCAGCCTGTAGCTCTGCATGGGGTTGTTGTGGCCAAAGTGCAGCCCCTGGCACTTGGATTTGTTGAAAGCCATCCCCTTGGACTCTGCCCATCTGTCCAGGTGCTCGAGGTCCTGCTGCAGAGCCCTTCTGCCCTCCAACCCACCAACATCTGCCCCCAGCTTGGTGTCATCTGCAAACTTGCTTTGCACATGCGTATATAAAACTGTTGTTCTGCTTTTGAGTTCACATTGGTTTGGTATTGTGGTTTGATTTGAACTCAGCTGGCTTTAAAAGATTGTCCTCTGGTGTTAACATATCAAAACTTCTCTCCTGAAATCTGTGAGATTTTGCCAATCTGGCAAGGTTAATGCTTTCTGTAGGGTAGTGTAAAAACGTAGGCAAAGGAAATCATCACACACCAGAAGCTCCTCATGTGGCTGATACTGGGTAAAGAGAACACAGACCCATCACTAATTACACTTGGAATGCAGTTTCCTCTAAAGCAGTGAATGCTGCAAAGTCTTGCTTAATTATCCTTGTTACAATGGGTCAGCTGAATGATGACAATAAATCCTGACTGGAAACACAGAGATTTGGGGGTTGTTCCAGGTCTCTGACAGAAACTTTGAATTCAAATTTCAGAATTTCAAATTTCAGACTTTCAGATTGAGACTTTCAGATTCAGACTTTCAGATTCAGACTTTCAGATTCAGACTTTTCTGAGCTGCAGCACTGCCTGCAAAAGTACATGGCCACGTTCCCTTTTCCCACATAAACAAGTCATTGATGAAAGCTTGTGCACAATAAATGACAGTGTGACTTTACAGTATGTGGTTCACTCTGCACTGGCTTCAGGTGAGGGCATTCTCAGCCTAACTATTCGTGTCACATAGCTGCAGGTGTGCTTCTGTGCCTCTGATGGAGAGTCTGCTTCAAAGGCAGTTTCAGAAGGTGCTAGTTAGAGATGCGCTGTGATCTCCACTCTAGAAACCTCTCTCTTCTCCCACAGTGACTATAGAGTCTGGGGAGATCACTTTCTACTTTGAGGCATGTGATGCCTTTCCCTCTCACCTACTCTGCCTTCCACCACTGCCTGAGAGAATTTTTTCCATATTTAGTTTGGAATTAATTGTCCATGCTCTGAGTTATATAATTGAGGGGCCCAAAGTCCCTCTACAACCAGCAGAAATTGATTTAGAGCAGGAGACTGCCACAGCTGTAGCAGAGATGCCTCTGCTTCTCTCTCTCATTCCCTCTAGAAGAAATAGCTGATTATCACCCCAAACACAAAGCTAACCTCTGTGACAAGCACGTGGCATGAAGGAGCCCACAATTTACATCCTCCCTAATTCACAGCACTCACTAACTTCTCCATGTTGCCAGGCCAAAGTGCTGTATGGCTTACTAACAAAAATGCTGTCTGTATAGAAATTCCCAGAAAGGGAACAAAGGTCCCAAGAGCAAAGACTCCACATCCACTCCTCAGAGTCACTAGTATTCCAGGTACTGACTGTGGGACACTATGCAACATGTCATAGTGTTTTCCCAGTAGTAATATTAAGGAAGCTAAAAGAAGATGTCTTGCTGCTCTAACACTATGCAACATGTCATAGTCTTTTCCCAGTGGTAATATTAAGGAAGCTAAAAGAAGAAAATGTCTTGCTGCTTTTTAGAGTTACAATAGAATCACAGAGTCATAGAATGGTAAGGTTGGAAGGGACCTCAAGGATCATCCAGTTCCAACCCCCTGCCATAGGCAGGGACACCTCCCACTAGCACAGGTCAGTCAAGGCCTCGTCCAACCTGGCCTTGAACACCTCCAGGGAGGGAGCAGCCACAACCTCCCTGGGCAACCTGTGCCAGTGTCTCACTACCCTCATTGCAATGAACTTCCTTCTTACATCCAGTCTAGTTTAGAGATGATGTGTATTCACAGCTATTCATTGCTTGATTAGAGATGCAGACCTGCAGCATATTTGTGTTGATTTGATTCGATGATGTATGTCTGTGAAAGAGTAATAAGGCTAACAACATCTATGAGGTACTGGCTGGGGCTGCAGGAGTCATTTCTGCTTTCTTCATACCTTGGCGAAGTGAGCTGGAAGCTGTGCAGTGACAGAAGTTCCCTTCTGCCCTAGCTGAATGTACGGAATCTTTGAAGGGAAATCTCAAAGCATTGCAGAGGCATCAGAAGTACAGTGACACTGCCAACCTGCAACAAAGGAAGAACTAGTGGAGAAAAAGTTTTGTCCTTCAGGATGTGAGAACCAGTGCTCTTCATCTTGGAGATCCCAGAGCTCTTCTAGGAGCAGGTCCTGCATCTACAAGCAAGCATTTGGTTCCTTTCTTCTGTGACCCAAGGAATGCTCCAAAATATGAAGTGGACTGTGAAACAAGGATAATAGGGTCAATGGACAAAAGGGGCAATGGGTTTAAGCTGGCAGAGGGGAGATTGAAACTGGATGTTAGGAGGAAGTTGTTTGCAGTGAGGGTGGTGAGACACTGGCACAGGTTGCCCAGGGAGGTTGTGGCTGCTCCCTCCCTGGAGGTGTTCAAGGCCAGGTTGGACGAGGCCTTGAGTGACCTGTTCTAGTGGGAGGTGTCCCTGCCTATGGCAGGAGGTTGGAACTAGATGATCCTTGAGGTCCCTTCCAACTTTACCATTCTATGATTCTGTGATTCTATATATGAGCAGTGATTCTGGATCCTTTCTCCTTTTTGGGGTAGTGTCTCAGATTAAAAAATAAAACCAACAAAAGCAAGCAAGGAACCAACCAAAAACACAAAAAAAAACCCCCAAAACCCGCCAAACCCACAAACAAAAAAACGCCAAACCAACCAACCAACCAAAAAAAAAAAAACCAAACCCCAAAAATCTCCAAAAAACCTCAAACAAACAAAAAGAACTCAAAGAACAAACAAACAAAAGTAAAAAAAAAAACCAAACCCAAACCCCTCCAAATAAACAAAACAGAAGGGAGCTGATAAACACAGATAGAGCAATCATCAGGAATTCACCTTATCTTCCCCTGGAACCTATTTCTCACAGCACTGATTCTACAATTGATTAGCCACTCTAAGGACAAAGTAATGTGCATTGAGATAGGAAAAACCTGTCAGAATTCCCTAACAACATCCTGGAGGCCAGCCCCATGATGTTTGACACACAGAGTTGCTGACTCTGTGGAAAGGCTCTATGCCACTTCTATACATGATGCATCTGGTCCTCCCAAAGCCATGGTCCATGTCACCCACTACCATCACTTTGCAGGGCTTTATGAAAGCACTGGTTTCAAATCTGGAGGATTGCCTACAGACCATATTTTTGCAGCTCGTGGCAGTGCCTCTCTGCCATCTGCAAGTGGAAGAGAGGCTTTTGTTTGAATGAAGTCTTAGTAAAAGCATGCCCTTTATTTTCCTTCCTTAACATAAGACATCAGCAGCTTGTTCTTTCTCTTCCACCATTCACCATTCAGTCATCCCAACCACCAGGCCCAAACACAAGCTTTTCCTTGCAGACATGTTTCCCTACATATATATATGTAGGCACTCTATGTGCACACCTTTTTTATGCATACATCATGGAATCACAGCAACATGCAGGTTGGCAAAGCCCCTCAGGATCACCAAGTCCAACCCAGAACCCTACTCTACAAGATTCACCTTAAACCATATCCCCAAGCACCACATCCAAACAACCCTTAAACACATTCAGGGCTGATGACTCCACCACCTGGTGTCTCACCACCCTCACTGGAAAGAACTTCCTCCTAACATCCAGTCTACATCCTCCCTCTGCCAGTTCAAACCCATTGCCCCTTGTCCTGTCATTACAAGACCTTGTCAATAGCCCCTCCCTAGCCTTCCTGTAGCCCCCTTCAGATGCTGGAAGGCTACCATAAGGTCCCCTCGAAGCCTTCTCTTCTCCAAGATGCAGACCCTCAACTCTCTCAGCCTGTCCTCATAGGACAGCTGCTGCAGCCCTCTGAGAATCTTTGTGGCCCTCTTCTGGACCATATATATGTCTATAAATACATATATATGTATGTCTATCTATATAAATTCTTATATATTCATATATATATGTATATATGTATGTCTATATGTACATATATTTGTATGTCTCTATATATAAATTCTTATATATTCATATATATGTATATATGTATGTCTATACATGTAAATTATTATATATTCATATTTATATGTATATCTGTATGTCTATATATACATATATATGTATGTCTATAAATTCTTATATATTCATATATATATATGTGAATTATGGGTCATCAGAAAGTATTTTAGGCATACTAATTTTGGTTATTATTTTGTGGTTGGGTTAGTTTAGGGTTTTTTGGTTTGTTTGTGTTTTATGTGTTTGTTGTTCTTGGGTTTGTTTGTTTGGGGTTTTTTGTTGGTTTTTTTTTGTTTGTTTCTTTCTTTCATCTTTCCAAAAATCTTCTTTCTTTCTTGTCTTGTCTTTCTTTCTTGTCTTGTCTTTCTTTCTTTTCTTGTCTTTCTTTCTTGTCTTGTCTTTCTTTTCTTGTCTTCCTTTCTGTCTTGTCTTATTTCTATGCTAAAATAATACTGCTTTTGAAGGCTGAGTTCTCTCAAAAGTGAGAAGAGCAACAGGTAGCACTTAAAATGTCAGTGTGCAATACCTGTTATTATGTGTGAATGTTGCTGCAGGGCCAAGAGCACCTTTGGACTGAAGAGACAACTAATTACAGTCCACAGCAAGGTCCAGCTCCCCTGCCTCAGTTATGTGCCTTTTAGAGTAAACAGTGTATTTGCTAGATGCAACCTGTTACTGCTTAACTGGAGTTTGGGGCATACTGAAGTAAGAGCCAGAGGGTGAGTGGAATGAATTAGCACCTTGCTTTAGGTCCTTTTGTATCAGGAGTTTAGATACTTCTGGAAAATAACAGGGAACAGTGTCTCTGCAGGAGTATGCCTGAGTACTTGTGCTGGCAAATTAAAGGAGCTCAGCTCCAGGTTTCTCAGGGCTTCTCCTGTTTCACACAGTCCTTGTTGGGAAATTTGCAGTTAGCTTATTTGTCTTGGCTTTGGTTCAAACAAACCTGGAGAGAGAGAATCATAGAATGGTCTGAGTTGGACCTCCAAAGGTCATCCAGTCCAACTCCCTCTGCACTCAGCAGGGATATCCTGAACTAGATCAGGTTGCTCAGAGCCCTGCTAAGCCTCACCTTGAATATTTCCAGGCATGAGCTCCCAGGCAGCTTGTTCCAGTGTTCCACTAACCTTGTGGTAAACAACTTGTTTCTAACATCCAAAGTAGAATAAAGTCATAGAATCATAGACTCATAGAATGGTAAGGTTGGAAGGAGACCTCAAGGATCATCTAGTTCCAGCCCCCTGCCATAGGCAGGGACACCTCCCACTAGCACAGGTCACTCAAGGCCTCGTCCAACCTGGCCTTGAACATCTCCAGGAAGGGAGCAGCCACAACCTCCCTGGGTGGGCCACTCAGTAAAAGGTCAGAAAAAAGTCAGAAGGCCACTTCAGTAAAAGAGTGATTCATGAGCTGATATCAAACATTCACATCTGCCACTGGATTAAGTGTCTCATAAGAATAAGGTGACCTGTCCTAGTCCTACTTGAACATTTCCTCTTTCTCAAAAAACAAAAAACAAACAAAAAATAATTAAAGTGCAATAAATAGTAAAAAAGAAAAATAATTAAAGTAAAATAAATAAATAAATAAATAGATAAATAAATGACAAAGTAGACAAAACCCCATTCCCAAACTGAATATAAACCTCAAATAAAGATACCTAGAAAAGAAGGAGGAGAGTTCAAAAATCCCAAGTTTTGGACCACTCTGCATTTTCTTTTAGTCAGATATATTTAGGATTCATGAAATGTTTAGACATGGTATTTGGAGAGAAGGTTTAGGGGGCATGGAGGTGTTGGGCTGACAGTTGGACTTCATCATCTTAGAGGTCTTTTCCAAACTTGATGACTCTATGACTTTGTGTTTTGGATTCCAGAAGCCTTCTTTTCATATTTAATGTGTGTTGAGATTACTTACCATGCTACCATGACTCAGGTATCAGGGAGGAAAATAACTACAGTGAGACTTGCTGAAGAACTGAATATATTGGAGTTAATGTGATAGGAATGAAGCAGAAGAAATGCTTCCTGAATACTACTGTGACACAGCTTCCTGAATGCTGCTGCTTGCTGTTATTTTGGTGCTTATTGGAATAAGGTAGGAGGGTGAAAGCAGGTCTTAGAAATAAATTCAATTATTTAATGTTTTACAGATCTGCATTAGGGCTTCCTGTAGTGCTTATTACTATAATGCCTAAGTGTTCCTGGAGTAATTTAGATCTGCTCTGTGGAGGCATTAATGAACTTTATTTGAATCGTCTGCTGCTCTTCTATTCCCAATAGAGAGCAAATGCTTGGGATACCCCTGTCCAGTTTTTATTCCTTTCTGGGTTTAACAGTGCTTTTAGTGAAAACATTCTTGATTAATATAAATTTGCATGCATTCTGATACTGGTGAGATATTTCTGGCAGCTGATTCTGCTGCTAACGTTTTTTAACTCTGTAAAGTTTCTGGCCGTGCCATTCACCCTTGTGAACAACCTAGACCAAGCACAGCCAGGTATGGTCAGAGATGCATTCACTTTGGGACCCAGGTGACTTCTAAGAGTAGAGTTTGTGTTCTTGAAAAACTAACAAAAATACTCTGGAGCTGAGAAAAGTGCAGCACAAGTAGGAATTATCAGTGTTTTTCAGTCACCACACTAATGAGGAGGCAGAACTGGGCAGCCAGCAGAAGCCTTTCGGATCTCTGGAGCTGTGACTTTTTGTGTGGAGTAATGTTACAAACTGGAACAGAGAAGGTTCCACCTCAACATGAGGAGACTCTTCTTTGCAGTGAAGGTGACAGAGCACTGGAACAGGCTGCACGGAGTGATTGTGGACTCTCCTGCTCTGGAGACTTTCCAAACCTGCCTGGTTGCAGTCCTGTGTGACCTACCCTAGGTGATCCTGCTTTGCAGGGGATTTGGACTGAATGATCTCTGGAGGTCCATTCCAACCTCTAAAGTTTTGTGATTCTATGTTAAAGCTCCCAGACTTACCTCAGCCAGGTATTTAATTTGCTTTAATGCAAACTCTGTGAATAGACTGCAAAGACTTTGCATCAGAACTGTGCTGGTTTATTACCTAAAAAGGCTGCAAGAGGAGACTCAGCACCTAATTGCCACTGAAGAACAATGCTTTTGAAACTCTCACAAGGTATCTGCCTACCTCTCTTAATCCCTAATTATTTCTGTGTATGGCCTTATTGAAAGGCTGTACTTTCCCAATAGTGCATTTTTCTGCCCTCTCAAATATCATAGAATCATAGAATCAAGCAGGTTGGAAGAGACCTCCAAGCTCACCCAGCCCAACCTAGCACCCAGCCCTAGCCAATCAACCAGACCATGGCACTAAGTGCCCCAGCCAGGCTTTGCTGCAACACCTCCAGGGACAGCAACTCCACCCCCTCCCTGGGCAGCCCATTCCAATGCCAATCACTCTCTCTGTCAAGAACTTCCTCCTAACATCCAGCCTGAACCTCCCCTGGCACAACTTGAGACTGTGTCCCTTTTTTCTGTTTCTAGTTGCCTGGCAGAAGAGTCTGACCCCACCTGACTACAACCTCCTTTCAGGTAGTTGTAGACAGCAATGAGGTCACCTCATGGTGGTAGTGTTTAGCTCAGTTTGTCAACATAACTGTCCAGGAATAGTATTCCTTGTAGCTAATTCTGCTCCTTAACAGGTATCATATTTGCAGAGTATTGCCTGGAAGACATGCACAGGTTCCTTCCTTTCTTCAGGAGTTTTTGCATGCTTCCTACAATGATGTCTATTCCTTAGTTCTACCTTTATTACACTGTATCTGTGTATAGTACTCACACTAATACTCCAGTTTTTCAGGAAGGTGTATGAGAAACCACCTGTGGGTATATGGTAATATATATTTACAGGATGATGCTACAGGGATGCTGGAAAGGGATTTATCCTAAGGGTGTCTAGTAGTAGGACAAGGGGGAATGGTTTGACACTAAGGAAGAGTAAGTTTAAAACAGATCTTAGGAAGAAGTTCTTCAGTAAGAGGGTGGTGAGACTCTGGAATAGGCTGCCCAGGGAGGTTGTGGCTGCCTCCTCCCTGGGGAGTGTTCAAGGCCAGGTTGGATGGGGCTTTGAGCAACCAAGTCTAGTTGAGAGGCATCCCTGCCCATGATGGGGAGGTTGGAGTAGATGATCTCAAAGGTCCCTTCCAACCTCAGCCGTTCTATGATGGGATGTATTTGCACTTCTTCCCTTGTGTCTTTTAGGTCAAATTTCTTCTTAGGTCACCAGTTCTTCACCCATGGCAAACTGAGAACACAAGGTAAAAACATACAAGCCATAATTGATATTGCTCTTGGCCACAATGAGACTGAAGGGGCTTATATCTTTTTGAGAACTGTGTTTGGGTGAGTTATGACTTTGTGACTGAGACAACTTTTGCTCTAACTGAAGCTGCAACTCTGATACCAGTGTACATGTATACATAGAACTTCCATGGATGTTCATCTCTGGACAGTAATCTCCATACAAAGGGTTTATAATGATTATTATCTGCTGGAGTTCCTTCCTTCCTTCCTTTCAGTTTTTCTATGTTCAACAGCAGTGTTTCTGTTTTATTTTTTAAAATCATTCTTATTGAATCAAACAGAAATACTGAAGCCAGCCTTTTGTGAGCNAAGAACTTCCTCCTAACATCCAGTTTCAATCTCCCCTCTGCCAGTTTAAATCCATTGCCCCTTGTCCTGGTATTGCAAGACCTTGTCAATAGTCCCTCCCCAGCCTTCCTGTAGCCCCCTTCAGATACTGGAAGGCTACTCTAAGGTCTCCTGGAAGCCTTCTCTTCTCCAGGCTGCAGAGTTCCAACTCTCTCAGCCTGTCCTCATAGCAGAGCTGCTGCAGCCCTCTGAGCATCTTCGTGGCCCTCCTCTGGACCCACTCCAACAGTTCCATGTCCCTCCTGTGCTGGGGACCCTGAATGTATTCTGCTGCCGATCAGGGATAAAATGCCTGAAAATTCAGTGTGATATTTGTTGCTGTGAATGCTGTGAGTTCCAGTCCAGTGCTGTCACCAGACCTGAAATGTGGAATCTTCATCTCTGTCCAGGTCTTTTGAGATATTTAATGTTTTTTTTTAGCTCAGAAGCTTGTAGTGGTAGATGATGCAGTATGAAACAGCCCTGTCTGAACTGTGCAGCTCTACTAGTTCTCTTCATGAGCTCTTTTGGAATATGATTTTCTGCTCTGCAAACAGTGCATTAGATATCTTTCAAAGGTTACTTTACAATAAAATTCTGTATTTCTAGGGCATGTTTTGTACCAGACATTAGAAAGCTTAAAACACCACTGGAGTTACTGGAGAATAAAACTTGTCAGCAGCATCTATTTTTTTTTTTTTTTGGCAAGTAAACACTAAACAATGGAAATTTGCTGCTGCAAGCTCAATTTCAATCCACTAGATGTCTGTGACACATTTTCCCAGGTATGTTTTTAATCTTAATTTGAAATAACCTTGCTGAGTCTACTACAGTCAAAGTAAACTTTTGATCCAGTTCCCATTGCTCTCAAACAAAAGACTACAGTCATACAGAGCTACATTTAATAGCCATGGATGAGGTAGAAAACAGTCTTGGCTGGCTCTTTATTCATGGATCAGCACAGGGAATTGCTCTAACTACTGATTGACTCATATTTTTAGGTTAAAATGTTGGGTTTCCATACAGATGGTCATTCTTTCTAATATAAAGAGTACTGGGTGGCACAGAGAGTTCATTAGCATGAAATACTCACCCCATCCTGGTTCTTCATACTGCTAAATTTGCTTAAGTGGAAAAGGAGCCAAGATCCACGGCCTCACAAGGCTAATGAGGCCTTCCAGAGCACTGGAAGGACACAGGTTGTTATCTATTAGCATCTAGATCAGACTGTTTGACTTGCTTTCAAATTGCTTGTTAAGCTTCAAAGCATAAGGTTCCAAATATATCTGGGATAATAGCTTTATTTATTTTTTTTTTGGGGGGGGGGGGGGGGGTGATGTGCTATACCAACTCACTTCCTTTAATTTCTCTCCTAATTACAGTTATGTTAGAGCATATTTTATCCCTAATTTTATGCTGCATGTGTAGTCAGTTCAACTCTGCACATTAAAAAAAAAAAACAACCCAAACCAAACAGCTGAAATAATGTTCTAAAAGGCATTATGGAATTCTGTGATTTTCATAATAAAACCAATGCCTGGTGTTAGCATGCAAGAGCAGGAGCACAGCATTACAAATCATAAGACAATTGTGGCTATTGAGAAAAGATTCAGGTAGACTCCATACATCCTAATCTTTAATCCCAGTTGCTGCAGTTCAAAGAGAGCGATTGTTTGAGAGCCTAAGCTGTGGTCAAAATGATGCATTCCAAATGGCCTGAATTAATTTGAATGGATTATTTTCATCCCTGCTCAGGATTCAATATTTCTCTTGGTTTCAGTTAAATTCTTTGTGTTTGGTTCATATTCAGTATGTGGTTCATTTGTGCATCGCTAAAGAGTCCTGCTGCACAATGATTTGGTTTTTTTTCTTTTTTCTGGTGTGCCTGGAAATATAATTACTGTAAAGCTGAATATCATTGATAAATGGAGGCTACTTATCAGTATTCAGCATATAGGGAAAACATAAAAGGGAATAATGTAATTTGTCTGAAGCAATTAGTTGTCTAAATTAGAGATAAAGGATTAAGGATGAGACTTTTAAAAGAACCAAGCGGAGTAAATATCTTGGATGTTCAAAAGCACAAACATGACACTTTCAAGTTGGTAGCACCTTGCAAAATGATGGAGGTCTTTGTAGTTTTTATGGGCAAGCACTGGGTGCACAGTATTAAGTGATGCCTAGATGTGATACACATAATCACCTTGGGAAGTAGCTGATAGGAAAGGCTCACCGTGGTGTGTTTCCACTAAGTGAGTGGGGATCACTGGCATAGTAAAGTGATGGAGAGCCAAATCCCTCCCTTGTAGAGGGACAAGTGGGGATCACTGGCATAGTAAAGTGATGGAGAGCCAAATCCCTCCCTTGTAGAGACACAAAGTAGTTAGCACAAACATCTTACAACCACATTGCCTTTGTTGTCTGGCACACGTTGTACTGCCAGTTGGATTGGAGTGTCCTTTAGCTGCCAGGAATTGGATTTACTGAGATTTTTGGAGGACTCTAGGATGAAGCCTGACCACTGATCAATGCTGGGTTCTGTCCTACCACCTGGCTGTGAGTAACAGCAAATATTATTTGGACCAGCAAACTCTGCTAAGTATCTTTGCATGCTAGTGGCATTTAAACTATATACACTAAAAATGAAAATTCACTTTCCCTTCTCCCCTGTTTTCTCAAAGATGATCCAACACAGATGTAACATCTGCATATTGATTCTCTAGTCCCTTGGAAGCTCAGCTTATCATCACTTGTGCCATGAACCAGAAAGATAAACTTTTGTGGCTTTGTTTTCTCGAGAAGCAGGAGAGGAGAAGCTCGTGGGAGAGCCTGAGATGCTTTGAGTTTTGTAAGAAAACTCACATCCCATTTGGAGGGTGTTCCACAGGAGGTAGAGAAGACAACAAGCTCTGTGTGAAAGTTCAAATGCCTAAGGGTTTTCCTAAAGAAAATCTAAGGTGACCAATAAAGGGTTTCTGAAGGACAGGAAGTCTTCTCCTGGGCTTTAAAAATATATCAAGAGCTCAATATTTGGGTAAAAAAGCAAACATTACCTCAGTTTGCATAAAATATACTGGTCTGTTATGGAGGCTGGGAAGCAAGCACAAGAGAATGACCCTGCTCCAGGGCCTTGGCAAGATTATGGAGCAGATCCTCCTGAGTACTCTGTTAAGGCAAATGGAAAACAAAGCAGAGGTGATTGATGGTAACCAGCAATGGCTGCACCAAAGGCAAATCTTGCTTGGCAAATTTGGTGGCTTTTTATGAAGAAGTCACAGCACAGTGGACAAGGGAAGGGCAACTGATGGCATCTATCTGGACCTGAGTAAGGCATTTG
>WBNM01023596.1:66255-80664 GCA_013399055.1 Ramphastos sulfuratus
CCCCCTTATCTCTATATTTTGTGGAATGACTATTCATAGAATCATGGAATGGTAAGGTTGGAAGGGACCTCAAAGCTCATCCAGTGCCAATCCCCTGCCATAGGCAGGGACACCTCCCATTAATGTATTACACACACACTTTAATGAGGGATGAGACTTTATCATATGAATTTATATTACTAAACACATTTACAGTATTCAGCTGATAAGAAATAGGAAAAAAAAAAAGGAGAGAATTTGACTTGTTGAAAGAAAATTGTTTCTGTGTTATTCTTTCTGGAGGAAAATGTTCATAAATCCAGTATTAATGAATCCTTCCTCTACCATTCAATCAGCAGAAAAAATATTACTTCAGCCTTTATATTATCTCTTTTTTTCCCTCCTCTGGCCATTTTGATTAAATGAGTTTGTGGTCTCTGTTCTCAGGACACCAAGAAGAATTAACCTCAGTGATTTTTTATTTTTTTTTTCAGGTGGCTCTGCCCTCATTTTTGCCTTAGGCACCTCTCCAGGGATAGAGCTGGATGGTAATTATCTAGGCACCAGGGAAGGAAGCTAATGAATTGGAGAGCAGTATTGAAATGTAGCCTTTGCTAACTAACATACACATTTACCAGCTCTGTGAAATAGTGTCCTTGAAAGGTAGCTGCATTTATAGCAGAGTTTCAAAGGGAAGCCCTTTAGATAACTCTTTAAGTCTTTTATATATGCAGTTGTATATTGACCTACAGATGTGGACTCGTGAAATCATACAAGATGACATTCCAGAACAACCTCCCAATGTTCCTTATAGAATCATAGAATCATAGAATGGTAAGGTTGGAAGGAGACCTCAAGGATCATCCAGTTCCAATCCCCTGCCATAGGCAGGGACACCTCCCACTAGCACAGGTCACTCAAGGCCTCGTCCGACCTGGCCTTGAACACCTCCAGGGAGGAAGCAGCCACAACCTCCCTGGGCAACCTGTGCCAGTGTCTCACCACCCTCACTGCAAACAACTTCCTCCTAACATCCAGTCTAAATCTCCCCTCTGCCAGTTCAAACCCATTGCCCTTTGTCCTGTCATTGCAAGACCTTGTTAATAGTCCCTCCCCAGCCTTCCTGTAGGCCCCCTTCAGATACTGGAAGGCTACTCTAAGGTCTCCTGGAAGCCTTCTCTTCTCCAGGCTGCAGAGCCCCAACTCTCTCAGACTGTCCTCATAGGAGAGCTGCTGCAGTCTTCTGATCATCTTTGTGGCCCTCCTCTGGACCCTCTTCCACACTTCCATGTCCTTCCTGTGCTGGGGGCTCCAGAACTGCACACAGGACTCCAGGTGGTTCCTTGTAAGGCTCAAAGTCAGATTAGTCCTATGTAGCTTGTGAAAGAGTTTGTGATTGATAACTAGTGATTGGACTGGACCAGATCAATTTCATGTTGCTTTGACTCTCTATGCCACCTTGAGGGAAGTGGCTGAGAATACACTTAGCTAAGGAAGCCTTTGTGGTTCCTGTCTACTATCACAAAGAAGCAGCTTGTTCTTTCCTGCTAGAACAACCTAAATAAGATGTGTCCCTTTCCCCTTGGAGAAAGCTGCTGTGAACATTGCTTTCCTTGATACCAGCACACAGCCATGTGTGTCCTGTCACCAGTTTGCCCTTGTGAGTCACTGATTTGTGAGCTGGGTAGCTTGAGATACCAGGGCCAGGCTGCTTGCCAAGTTTCATTCCAGGTCTCTTTCCCATGTGGCTAATTACAGCAGGTGTGCTCATCTTCCATCTGGCATGGGGTTTAAATTCCACTATTGCAACTTGAGGAGTTTCCAGCATAGGTGGTGAGAAAAACTGCCCTTCCATGAGTCGTTTGTCTGGTATGAAGGTCTGAACATCTCACTCTGTGCTTACCCCTAGAGAAGTGTTGGGTCTCCTTTTTCAGGTGAAGGTGTGAACATCTTGATCTTCTTGTGCTTAACTCTACAGAGGTGTTGGGTCTCCTTTTTCATGTGGAGGTCTGAACATCTTGAACTTCTTGTGCTTACCCCTAGAGAGGTGTTGGGTCTCCTTTTTCATGTGAAGGTGTGAACGTCTTGATCTTCTGTGCTTAACCCTAGAGAGGTGTTGGGTCTACCTGTTCATGTGGAGGTCTGAACATCTTGATCTTCTTGTGCTTAACCCTAGAGAGGTGTTGGGTCTACCTGTTCATGTGAAGGTGTGAACATCTTGATCCTTTTGTGCTTAACCCTAATGAGGTGTTTGGCCTCCTTTTTCATGTGAAGGTGTGAACATCTTGATCTTTTTGTGCTTAACCCTAGAGAGGTGTTGGGTCTACCTGTTCATGTGAAGGTGTGAACATCTTGATCCTTTTGTGCTTAACCCTAGAGAGGTGTTTGGCCTCCTTTTTCATGTGAAGGTGTGAACATCTTGATCTTTTTGTGCTTAACCCTAGAGAGGTGTTGGGCCTCCTTTTTCAGGTGAAGGTGTGAACATCTTGATCTTTTTGTGCTTAACCCTAGAGAGGTGTTGGGTCTCCTTTTTCATGTGTGTTGTTTTACATCCATGATGACTTCCATGCATGACTTTTACTCCAGTGCTTCTGTCTTGTTCTACATTGGTCTGAGATCACAAAGCTTATGTCTCCTTCTATGTGAAGAAGACATAAGCTTCCCTACTATTTCTTGTATGGAGTGGCTGTACCTTTGGTTTGTCTTACATGGTAACTGTGGGACAGTAAGTTTCTGGGCAAAGAGGGGAATGTTTGTGTGTGCTGCATTTCTTCCTCCTTCATCCTCAGCAAGCAGAGGTATAAATTGATCTACAGAAAAGCCACACTGAGAGCTATAACATATTTTTGAGCCACTATTATCATATCTGGGTGCACCTCGTGGACAAGAAGAATTCCTGAGTTTGCTTTAGTGGCTGCCCTGATGAGACAACACCTGAAATACTATGTCCAGTTTTGGGCTCCCCAATTCAAGAGAGACAGGGATCTGCTAGAGAGAATCCAACAGAGCTTCATGAAGATGATTTGACTTGAGTGTCTCCCCTACAAAGAGAGACTGAGAAGGCTGTTTAGTCTTGAGAGGNCTGCCCACAGGTCGATTCATATTCTGAGAGCTGTTTCTCCACTTTAGTTCCTTCTGTTCACAGATTTTCATAAATAACAGCTTAGGATGTGATTTATAGCTCCTCTGTATTGTCTTTACCATATCAATTAAATAAATACACACCAAGCATAATGATAATTGGCTGATGTTCCTCGGGGCTCACTCCCTGGCCTTCTGTTCTGGGCACACAATTCATGTCTGTGGATGATGATGATGAACAATCAGGGTTGCAGAAGAAATATATTTTGCTTACTATTAACATTTTTCAGCCTCTATTAGTGCCAGTGTTTTGCTGAACTGATGAACTAAATGTCCATAAACCACCTGTGCTTTAGGGGAGCTCGGATTTAGCATCTCAATTTGTTTGCTGGGTAGCTGCTGTCAAGAGCTTAAAGTGCTCTCACTGTGATTGACACATCTCAGAATAAAGACACTATTTGTCATTCCCATAGCAGAAGATGCTTATTTCTCTTTTTGTTTAAGACAATGAATAGCCAAAAAAAACCATCAAATGAGCTTTTCCTGTGCTTTTCTATCCATCTCAGATGAGTTGTGAGGCATAAAATGCATTTTTTCACATGTTGCTTGTTATCAGAAACTAATAACTAATTAGTCTTGTGGATGGCTTATATCTTCCACTCCTTTAAACTAATCTACATTTACACATTTCTAATTAAAGTGCAATAATGCTTTGAGAAGTTATTCTTTCAAAGGTCTGGAAGGGGACAACTACAATTATTTTTTTTTTTAAATTTTATTTCCTGGCCTCTTCTTGGATTCTGAGTGAACCATATCAAGAAAAATTAAAAACCTCCAACTCTGCAAATTGAATCAGATATGGGAGCCATCAGGAGAACTTCCTCCCTGGAGGTGTTCTAGGCCAGGTTGGATGAGGCCTTGAGCAATCTGTGCTAGTGGGAGGTGTCCCTGCCTATGGCAGGGGGTTGGAACTAGATGATTCTTGAGGTCTCCTTCCAACCTTACCATTCTATGATTCTATGATTCTAACCTTTTTACATTTTCCAACACATCTCCAGCAGTATTTTAGGGAGATTTTGTACATGAATTCATTAATGTTGCATGAGCCAGAAAATAACCTGTGTGTCTTTTACCTGTGTATACTACTTTTATCTTACCTGTCATATTGTTCTGTTTCATTTTGTTCTCAACTCATGGAGGTTAAACATACAGTCCACAAATGCACTATAATGTACTTTACACCAGACAAATACATGTGTTTGGCAGGCTGTACCTTTTGTCTGCTTGTTCTAGTATAGATGTTTGCCTTTCTGCAATGAGTGACAGTGTTGGCTCCTGTTCCTCTTGTAATCCATTATAAACTGCATTTCTTTTCTGCAGAGCTGCTGTCTAAGCAAGCATTCCTGATCCTGTGTCAAGCAATTGATTATTCTTGGCTCTTTGTGTGCACTCTGCTAAACTGGGCTACATTTTTTTCAGTCTCTTTCCTTTTTTGTCAAGATAATATCTAATTCTAATGTTGCTCTCTAACATTGTAGTGCTATATTCCAGGGTGGTATCACCTACTGCTTTAATCATAGAATCCTGGGGGCTACAGGAAGGCTGGGGAGGGACTATTTATAAGGTCTTGCAATGACAGGACAAGGGGCAATGGCTTTAAACAGGCAGAGGGCAGATTTAAACTGATGTTAGGAAGAAGTTGTTTGCAGTGAGGGTGGTGAGGCACTGGCACAGGTTGCCCAGGGAGGTGGTGGCTGCTCCCTCCCTGGAGGTGTTCAAGGCCAGGCTGGACGAGGCCTTGAGTGACCTGTGCTAGTGGGAGGTGTCCCTGCCTATGGCAGGGGATTGAAACTGGATGAGCTTTTAGGTCCCTTCCAACCTTACCATTCTATGATTCTACGATTGTGTAAGAAAGTGTCCAAATCTCACTAGCTTTAAGAAAGAGAGGAGATTGACTACTAGGAAAAAAGCTTCCTGTGAAACCTTAAGAGGTTACTGGAAAAATTGATTGGATGTGTTTTATCTCTGCCAAACCCATAGATCATCGAGTCCAACCCCCTTGACAAAGCAGGACCATAGAATCTAATGCAGATCTCACAGGAACACATCCAGACAGGGCTTGAAAGTCTCCAGAGAAGGAGACTCCACAACCTCTCTGGGCAGCCTGTGCCAGTGCTCTGTTACCCTACAGTAAAGAAGTTCTTCCTCACGTTGAGGTGGAACTTCCTGTGCTGCAATTTACATCCATTACCCTTTGTCCTATCTCAGGATGCAAATGAAAGGAGGCTGTCCTTCCTTCTTGCCACCCAGCCCTCAGATATTTATAAGCATTTATTAGATCCCCAAGATCTAAGATCTGTGCTCTTCTTCCTGTCTCTTATCTTCTTCAAGACACTTTCAGCTGGTTTTGCTGTCCATTCTTGGACTGAGGTCATGCTGGTTGATGGCTCCTTGGCTCCTACCACACAACTCCTGTGTAGAGAGAAGTCTGTGACATCTGGTACCTGATTTACCCTCTTCAAACTCTGCAAACTAACTGCTAATAAATGCCTTCAGGTTTAGGCTTTCAAAGCCAACCAAGCTGTACAAATATCCTGTAGTCACCAATCGTTTTTCTCCTTGATATTACCTTTTTTCTTTTCCTTTCTCCAAGATAAAAAGAGGAATGCATGAAACAGCACATGCATGTAGAGTTGTAAGAAGACTAGACATTCATATGTTAATATTCTATTACTCTCTGAAACTGAGAGCCTTTATTATTACTAAACTGTATTACCAATTTAAGATAATTTCCAGATGTAAAACACGAAGCAGAATTAGCTGTGAAGCAATGAGCTCCTCTGTGAGATCTTTTAATTTCACACTCAGAATCACATTCATCTTATCACAGCCCCTAGGTGATCCTGCTTTGGCAGGGCAGTTGGACTCTCTGGAGGTCCCTTCCAAGCTCCAATGTTCTATGAGTCTATGACAAGAGGACAGCACTGCTGATGGGAACTACTGTTTTAATGTTGATAAAGTTCAGTCTTATCCCATCAATCCATTTCCAATTATCTTGTAGATAGAAGGTATTACATGGGAGACTCAAAGAGGGGTGAAGAGCAATATTATTGCCACACACTTGCCAAGGAGTAAACTGCAAGAGGCCATGGATTTGTAAAGGATTGTAGAAATGCTAAGGGTTATCACTGTAATCTAACTATAGCTTCTGTGCCAAGTGATGGTGTACAGGGGGATAATAGGGTACAGGCTTTTGTGGTCACTGGGAGTCTGGTATCTAACTTTCATCTTGTTTGAAGGATGGTTTCAGGGTCAGGACTTGTACTGGGACCTTCAGCATCAGCATTAGCATTATTTCTTCAAAATCTTGGGTGTGTAAACAGCATCACTTTTCAATCTCAGGAAGCTTTTGCTTTTTGGTTATGTCAAAGAAGACATTTGTGTGATGGTTTGGGGGTTACCCTCCCCCCACACTTTGTAAAATGACCCAAACTAGAACTCAGCCAGCTGGAAGTTAAGGACCGAAGCTCTATTTACAGCTCAGCACAATGTACAAGCAGAGATATACACTATACACAGGAATAGTTACAGAAATATACAAGGTAAAGGTAATACAGAAACACAACTCCCCTCCCAGAAATCAGAGACCCCAGGAGGGGCTCCCAACCACCCCTGAACCTTCTCCCCACCCCTATACCTTACCCCAAGGTTTGCCTTAAACACAAGGTGAGCTTGGAGGATCAGCCAGGGGGGTTAGAAGGAAAGTGGTTAGTGAGGTTACTTGGCAGAGAGGAGGAAGCCAGAAGCTGCTAGACTGAGATGCTGTGCCCCAGAGACTGTGACTTATCTATGTTTTGAGTACTTATTCTTAAACATCTCAGCAAGCCTATGAGTGAAGTAGACATCACCATTGTTTCCTTTCACAGCCTACAGTATATTTTTCTCCATTAAAATATTCCAATTAGCCTCAAACCAGCACAATTTGCAATGCTGATCAATAGCAACCACTTCAGGAATATTTTATGAAGATATTACCAAGGTTTTATTACCAAGATCATCCCTTTGCCATGTCCTTTGAAATCTGAAACAGCTGCAATTTTCATGGTATCCCTATGTGTCCTATTACCCCATTGCTTACGCTGCTGACCACAGATTGTGGGATTTGTTTCCCACCCTCCCCAGAAGACTCCCACAAAAGCAGTCTTTGTGTTCTTAGCCATTTTTTTCCAAAGGAAAGGTGCTCATAGGAACATGATATCAGTTTGCTTATGGATCTTTAAGTCTAGTGAGCAACCTGCCCCTTTGGAACACAGTCTTGGAGTGCTTGGGAGCTCATATCTCACATCTGAGATGTTAGCCTTGGACATCTGCCCTCCTGCTGGTTGCCAGCAGGTGCTGGGTGATGTTGCAGGAGGATGGATGTGATTGGTAAGCTGACAGAGCACCTACATCCCTGAATTATGTGGGCTTTTCACCCAGCCAAGGAGTGAGGCAGGAAGGGGGTGCAGTGGGATCTGAGAACAGCAGCTGTGTAAAGCTGATGGTACTGAGGTCACAGAATCACAGAATTAATCAGGTTGGGAAAGATCTTCGAGGTCATCAAGTCCAATCTGTGGTCCATCCACCTGTGGATGGTAAAACTCTAGGTTTTGCTAGCTAACAGGATTAAGTATTGGAATAGTATTGTATCATGTGGCCAGCAGGGCAAGGGAGGGGATTCTGCCCCTTTACTCTGCTCTCCTCAGACCCCATCTGGAGTACTGTGTGCAGTTGGAAGGAAACCTCAAGGATCATCTAGTTCCAATCCCCTGCCATAGGCAGGGACACCTCCCACTAGCACAGGTCACTCAAGGCCTCCTCCAACCTGGCCTTGAACACCTCCAGGCAGGGAGCAGCCACAGCCTCCCTGGGCAACCTGTGCCAGTGTCTCACCACCCTCACTGCAAACAACTTCCTCCTAACATCCAGTCTAAATCTCCCCTCTGCCAGTTCAAACCCATTGCCCCTTGTCCTGTCATTACAAGACCTTGTCAATAGTCCCTCCCCAGCCTTCCTGTAGGCCCCCTTCAGATACTGGAAGGCTACTCTAAGGTCTCCTGGAAGCCTTCTCTTCTCCAGGCTGCAGAGCCCCAACTCTCTCAGCCTGTCCTCACAGCAGAGCTGCTGCAGCCCTCTGAGCATCTTCGTGGCCTCCTCTGGACTGGCTCCAACACTTCCATGTCCTTCCTGTGTTGGGGGCTCCAGAACTGCACACAGTAAAAATCTCCATTATTGGTTTGAAACAGAAGCACAATGTCAGTGTTGCTTTTTTCCCCCTTTTTATCCTTTTACCCTCTTTTGGTTTCAGCTGTTTATTAATCTAAAAGAATATAGGGATTATCTTATCCATACAGGACATGGTTTAATGGCCATGGTGGAGTTAGGTCAATTGCTGGACTCTGTCTTAGAAGCCTTTTCCAAACATTAGAGCTCTATCATGCTGTATTACTGACATGCTGATTTTGGTGTGCCTAGAGGCAACCTTTGAGTGACATTTTGGTGCCGAGACTGTTTTAATTACATTAATTATACACAGCACATTTTAATTACCTAGGCTGAGACAGAGGGGCTCCCATCTATTAAGATGCCATTTGCATAATGGGACCCTATTCCTCTGTGCAGTGTTGCACCTCTTGATGGCTCCATTATTGGCAGAAGATGGGGTTTAAAAAAAACACAAAGCAACGCAACTATTTCATTTAGATTTGTGTTTTTAGCAAGCACAACTGAAATCCACTTGGCAGCCTGCATTGCCCTGCACTGAAAAGATACATTTGAAACCAAATACTGAAATTAGAGGAAAAGTTTTAGAAGCTTCTGTTTTTTGTGTTAGTCAGCTCCTGTGCAAGACAGGGCTTTCAAGGACTCAACTGGGAAGCCAGGTTAGGAGTATTTATTATGGCTGGGGAGCACTCATGTGAAATAAAGGAGTAGTGCCCTACAAGATGAATAATGCCCTACCTCTCTCTGTTCACCACAAAAATTGCATGGCTATGGTCAAATGCATGTTGACAAGGGAGATATATTCACTAGTAAATATAGATGAGCCAAAGGGGGCTTGGAACTCTGCTACCCTTCTTGGACCCCACTTTTATGTCCCTGCTGAGGCCCAGGACATACATACCTTCTTGTGTGCCATATTCAGGGGTCAGTGCTGGCACCAGTGCTGTTTAACATATTTGCAAGTGATATAGACAGAGGAATCAATGCACCCTCAGCAGGTTTGCAGATGGCACCAAGCTGTGTGGCACAGTCGACTTGCTAGAGGACAGGGATCCATCCAGAGGGACCTGGACAGGCTGCAGAGGTGTGTCCAGGCCAACCTCATGACATTCAACAAGGCCAAGTGTAAGGTCCTGCACCTGGGTAGGCACAATCCCAAGCACAACTCCAGGCTGGGTGGTGAATGGCTGAGAGCAGCACTGAGGAAAAGGCCCTGGGGGTCTGGGGTGATGAAAAGCTCAAGATGAGGCTGCAGTGTGAGTGCAGCCCAGACAGCAACTGTGTGCTGGGCTGCAGCAAGAGCAGTGTGGGCAGCAGGGCAAGGGAGGGGATTCTGCCCCTTTGCTCTGCTCTCCTCAGACCCCACCTGGAGTCCTGTGTGCAGTTCTGGAGCCCCCAGCACAGGAAGGACATGGAAGTGTTGGAGCAGGTCCAGAGGAGGCCACGAAGATGCTCAGAGGGCTGCAGCAGCTCTGCTATGAGGACAGGCTGAGAGAGTTGGGGCTCTGCAGCCTGGAGAAGAGAAGGCTTCCAGGAGACCTTAGAGTAGCCTTCCAGTATCTGAAGGGGGCTACAGGAAGGCTGGGGAGGGACTATTGACAAGGTCTTGCAATGACAGGACAAGGGGCAATGGGTTTGAACTGGCAGAGGGGAGATTTAGACTGGATGTTAGGAGGAAGTTGTTTGCAGTGAGGGTGGTGAGACACTGGCACAGGTTGCCCAGGGAGGTTGTGGCTGCTCCCTCCCTGGAGGTGTTCAAGGCCAGGTTGGATGAGGCCTTGAGTGACCTGTGCTAGTGGGAGGTGTCCCTGCCTATGGCAGGGGATTGGAACTGGATGAGCTTTGAGGTCCCTTCCAACCTTGCCATTCTATGACTCTATGATTCTATGACCTGGGTTCAGGTTCAGACCACTTGCCCCTTCCCCCAGGAGCGTTAACTCTTTACAAAGGGGGAGAATCCCCTCCCTTGCCCTGCTGCCCACACTGCTCTTGCTGCAGCCCAGCACACAGTTGCTGTCTGGGCTGCACTCATACTGCAGGCTCAGGTTGAGCTTTTCTTCACCCCAGACTCCCAGGGCCTTTTCTGCAGGGCTGCTCGCTTTGGCACAGCTGGTGAGGAGACAGTAGTCACACACTTGACATATTGGGATGGCAGGAAGGTACGATTTTGGGTATGAGGATGGTGATTCGCATCTGGAGAGAGTCATAGTTGAACCTTGAATCAGAAATAAATTAGGATAGCTCGGACTAAACCCTCAGAGTATTAAACTGCTTTTGTTAACAGTCTCAAGCTGTGCCAGGGGAAGTTTAGGCTGGAGGGGAGGAGAAAGTTCTTCACTGAGAGAGTCATTCCCCACTGGAATGGGCTGCCCAGGGAGGTGGTGGAGACACTGTCCCTGGAGGTGTTCAAGGCACATTTGGATGTGGCACTTGGTGCCATGGTCTAGTCTTGAGGTCTGTGGTAATGGGTTGGGCTTGATGATCTTTGAGGTCTCTTCCAACCTTGCTGATACTGTGATACTGTTAGCACACCAAATTATGAGGGCTGGGCTGGTCAGATACCTTCTAGTGACATTTTATTGACAGTAAATGATTCATGGAAAAATGAATTCTTTAACTGTCTGGAAAAATCTAGATTTTTGGCACTTCTTCATATTTTAGAATTAAGCAAATATTAAACTCCTATTTTAATTAATTCACTATTTAATAAGGAAACATACACCAGGTCTCATCCTTGCTGAAGCAAAATGAATCTTTTCCACTGAAAGGAAATAAAATATTTAAATTCAAATTGGTTTCCAGAAAATATTCACAGGCAATTTTCTCCAAGTTCCCTGCTGACTTAGCTGTGGTTTGGACCCCTGTCTCCCTTATCAGCCCCCCCTCCCTGAAGCACTATATTCTGCAGGTTTATGGTCTGACCAAGCTATGCATTGTGAATCACAAGAAACACATTACTATTGATGCATCTCAAGAGAGCAAATTTCACAATGTAGCCTAGCCCAGATAGAAAAAAAAAAAATAAAAAGACCTCATATATGCCTGTGTTTTCTTATCAGAAACACAACTGCCCTTGTTTAGAAAGCTGGCTGGCAGGGATCCTAAATTGAATTGAATTTTGGAACTTTCACCCTGTCAAATGTATTTGTGCTCCCAAACGTTGCCATAATTTGGGAGAGTCAAGCTGTTGATGGTGGCACAACTTTCCTTGCAGTTGAGTCAGCCATAAATCATCAGAGTGTGCTACACAAATTTTGTGGTTTGTGAGTTATTCCTTTGGATCTAATATTGCACAGCTCCTTTAGGAATGAATGCTTCTAGCATTGCTCTTAAGGGTTTTTTTTTTTTTTTGCTGTGATCATTAATGTTACTGACATGAAATTTCATCTTCAATTTTTATCACTCAACCATTCAATAGCATCCTTCAATTTTGAATGACCTGACTACATATTACTGTGATGGGTTGGCACTGACTAGAAGCCAAGGTCCCACCCAGCTGTTTACTCCCTCCTCTCCACTTAGTGAGGGAAAAAATAAGTGAAAAACAGGACCAAGAGAAAGATAATTTTAACATAATGAGTATTAAGAAGATTTTATTTAGGGAAAGTTGTCTCAATTTATTGCCATTTAAAGTATTTGATTACTGATTTGGGTAGTGAGAAATTGTTAAAAAGTCAGATGCTAAACCAATATCTCTTCTTCCCTTTTCATAGAGTGATAGAGATTGGAAGTAAACTCTGCAGATAGACTCCCACACTCCTGTAAAAGCAGGACCACCCTGGGTAGGTCACACAGGAACAAGTCCAGATGGGTGTTGAAAGCCTCTAGAGATGGAACCTCCACCACCACTCTGGGCAGCCTGTCCCAGTGCTCCATCACCCTCNAAGATTGGAAAGATTTTGCTTTCACCTTAACCTTTTTTTTTGTTTTTGCAATTGTTTGTTCAGGATGTTTTTGTTGTTATGCTTTGAGCTTTTGTTTTGTGCTGTTTGTTGTTGTTGTTGTTGTGNCATGTGGAGGTGGAGCATCCTGCATTCCAGTTTCTGGCCATTGCCCCTCATCCCATCACAGGGATCACTGAAAAGGGATTGGCCTCTTCATCTTGCCACCCACCCTTCAGACATCTGTAAACATTAATAGGATCCCTCTCACTCGTCTCCAGGCTGAAGGGCTTCAGGTCTTTCAGTCTTTCTTCATAAGGCAGATGTTTGTTCATTAATCACCCTTGTAGTCCTCTGTTGGTCTCTCTCTAATATATCTATGCCCCTCTTCAACTGGGGAGCCTAGAACACAACAGTCCAGATGTGATCTCACTTTCCAAGGCTCAACTTCAGCCTTTTTTCCTTCCTCATTGCTATCACTGTAGGTCAGTGAGACAAGGAGCGGTGGAGCATGGTGGGTCCAGCAGGAGACTCCATAACTTCACAGAATCATAGAATGGTAAGGTTGGAAGGGACCTCAAGGATCATCTAGTTCCAACCCCCTGCCATAGGCAGGGACACCTCTCACTAGTACAGGTCACTCAAGGCCTCATCCAACCTGGCCTTGAACACCTCCAGGGAGGGAGCAGCCACAACCTCCCTGGGCAACCTGTGCCAGTGTCTCACCACCCTCACTGCAAAGATCTTCCTCCTAACATTCAGTCTAAATCTCTCCTCTGCCAGTTTAAATCCATTGCCCCTTGTCCTGTCATTGCAAGACCTTGTCAATAGTCCCTCCCCAGCCTTCCTGTAGGCACCCTTCAGATACTGGAAGGCTACTCTAAGGTCTCCTGGAAACCTTCTCTTCTCCAGGCTGCAGAGCCCCAACTCTCTCAGCCTGTCCTCATAGCAGAGCTGCTGCAGCCCTCTGAGCATCTCCATGGCCTCCTCTGGACCCGCTCCAACATTTCCATGTCCTTCCTGTGCTGGGGGCTCCAGAACTGCACACAGGACTCCAGATGGGGTCTGACAAGAGCAGAGCAAAGGGGCAGAATCCCCTCCCTTGCCCTGCTAGCCACGCTGCTCTTGATGCATCCCAGCACTTGGTTGGCTGTCTGGGCTGCATGTGCACACTGCAGGCTCAATAAGATTGGAAAGATTTTGCTTTCACCTTAACCTTTTTTTTTGTTTTTGCAATTGTTTGTTCAGGATGTTTTTGTTGTTATGCTTTGAGCTTTTGTTTTGTGCTGTTTGTTGTTGTTGTTGTTGTGATGGTGGGGTTTTTTTTGGTTGTTTTGTTGGCTGTTTTCTTCCAGATAGGTTTTGCTCAGCATGAGCCAGGAAGTAAGCAGATGACTTAGCTCATTTTGCAGCACTGCAAATTTGATTTCTTCTCTTTGTTGTTTTGCATTTGCTTATACTTTTTATAAGACTGATAGCCCTGCTCACTGAAGTGCTCTGAACTCTGAGCAGACAATCAAATGTGCAACTTTCATCTTGCAATCTCAATTAGAACTCAGTATTACCAATCAATTAAAGAATAAATAGAGATGTGCTGACTCATTTGGAAAACTAATGGTGTTGGCAGTGAAGGACAAGTGGGCAGAGCAGGTGTTTGATGTCTGCCCTTGAGTAATGAAACCACTAAAGCTGGGATTGGATTTGAGACCAGGTATAATGTTTGAAACAAAACCACTTTCTGGTACACTTGTTCACACCACTCATATTCCACCACTCTCTTCCAAGCCACAGTATATAACATTTTATCCAGGTATGGGAATGCCTGAACTGTTTGAGGGTATGAAGAGGAACATTATGTATGATTTATATAATGAAAAAAAAAAAAAAGAAAAAAGACATTTGCATAGCCATAAATGGATATAAAAAAGGGAATGGTTCTCTTTAGCAATATTTCTCTCTTTTTCAAATATCAGGAGAGTGATGGGAAATTCTCAGGTCATGCATTGATACTCAAAGACATCAAGAACTCAGCTCAGTAAGACAGGAAATGGGCAATATCCCATGAAATATAGGAAATTAAAGACAGGAAGTGGGCAATGTCCATGAAACATAGGAAATTAAAGGAAGGAAGTGGGCAATGACCCATGAAACATAGGAAATTAAAGACAGGAAATGAGCAATGTCCCATTAAAATAGGAAATTAAAG